>NW_026472129.1:0-11291 GCF_026875155.1 Cherax quadricarinatus
TTAAAAACATCATGGTGGGGAACTCTATAAAAAAACCCTTAACAAAAACTAAGTAAATAATACAAATTCTTTATTGGGCAACACCCAAAAGCTTACTGAAGAAATTTTAATAAATTATTAGACAAGACCGCCTCTTTTGAACCATGCTAGATCATTAACAGCATGCTTATCGAGAGGTTTCTTAAATCTCACTAAATTGACTCTAGTAATTTGCCTACAATTGAGGTCAGCTTATTGGGGGGTAATTTGAGGGTAACGATTTGCCCCTTTTTTAAAAAATAGGATTACTTAGCCATCTCCACATATCAGACACTACACCGTTTGAAGAGTAAATTAAAAATATTATTAAAAGGTTTTCACAGAGTTCCTTTTTGCTTTCCAAGAACCCTTAAAAAAACCTCATCAGGACCCGGACTTTTTTTTGCTTCAGTCTGTCTACTGCCCACAACCATCTCACTATGACTGTGTGTTACATAATTTATCTTCTTCTCCCCCACTGAAAAAATTAAATTACGGGAATTTTGTTAGTGTCTTCCTGTGTAAAAACTGAGAGAAAAAATTATTTAAAATCAACACATTTCATTCCATTGTCAGAAAGGGTGCCCATGTTTTTTTTAAAAGGGGACCTATCTTACTCTAATTTTTGTTCTATAGACCGGAAAAAAAATTTTTTTGGGTTTTTTTTAAAATCCCTAGCAACTTTAATTTTCAAAGCCCTTTTAGCTTTTCTTATCCCCTTTTTAAGTCCCTCTTAATTTCAATATACTGATTCATAAAGACCCCCCCTCTTTTGATACGCCTAAAAATTTCCTTTTTTATCCCATAGATATTTGAGCCTATTATTCATCCATTTTGGGTCATTTCTATTGACTTTTTTTCTTTATATTGGATAAACGCTCTTTGAGCACTGTATTTGTTCAAAAACTGTCATATTGATAAACTCCTTCGTTACCCTCAAAAATAAAGTTTCTTTAAGCCCACGTAACTGCAAACGAAAACGGGGCTGTACGATTAACGCTACTATCGTACTTTCCTTCAATCTAAAGTAATTGATTTGTGGGCGCAGCACCCAGTTCCTCTGAAATTTCTAAATTTTTTAACAAGGGACATTGTTTCCCAAAAAAAATCAAGCAGTATTTCCCCTTGTAGTCTGTCACAAAATGCTTCAAAAACAATCCAAAATACTTCTAAGAATTCGTACGATTCAAAAATTCCCCTCAAGAAATTTTCCCAAACAAACCCTGACAAAATTAAAGCTCCAGAATTTACTTATCGTGCCTTGGGGCCTTTAAAAATTTCCCCCAATAGTTTCCCTTTTCCCTATCTAAGTTAAGGGGACGGAATCACTCCCAAAATCATTTTTCATGCCCCCTGAAAATTCATCCAAACAACTCTTATTTGTTACTTCAGACTTAAAACCCTTTTTTAGCAACAGTTTTTTAAGCGATCTCGGACTACAATGCCACCCCACCCCCCCCCAATACTTCTACTTTTTGGAACAATTTAAAAACCCGAATATGACTTCCGCAGGGATGTCCCACTTTTTTAATTAAAAACCCCGTCTCATTAAGGGAAATACATCAAAATTTTCCTAACTACAACTAACTCAACCGTCCACTTATTTCCCAGACTACGGCAATTTGCATAAAAAATTTAAAACTCTCCTTTTTCTTTACCCTTCCCGCTCATTTTTTATTTTTTTACTAAACCCATTACCTCTTTTATCACCCAAGGCCCTGGCTTTTTAATATCATCCGTTCTTATTATTACTATTCCCCTAGAACCGTAATATACTACACTGGACTTCACTGTTTTCCTGCCAAAACCCATACACTAACATTCCTAGTTTTTAAAAAACCAAAAATGCTCCCTCCACTCAGTTGCCAGTGCCCCCACCCCCACCTAATAAAAAAAACCCCACCCTAGCATACAGGTAAATTTCTGCCATAAAAAGAGGTCCCAGTTGTAAATGAATGTTCCCCGCTTTTTTCCTTACAGTTTTTGTCCAGCCAGAAATTTTGAACCAATTGCCCGGACAACCATTCATTTCCAAACCCCTCCCCCCCCTTTGGGCAAAATAAAAACAAAGAGAGGGTTCCCCCCCTTTTACTTCTAATTATTCTTTTGCTGACCATCCCGGCTAATCAGGCCCCTCACCCCCTACCTTTCCCCAACATCTTTGGCCTTTCCAGCACGAGACAGAAAATTAGGTTTTCCCTCCCATTACCTCTCATGAGGGTCACCCCGACGGCAAAACAATTTTCCTCCATCCCAGCCCCGGGAAAAGCAAATTTCCTCTGTCCCCCTACCCCTTTCCCCTGCCCCCTTCAAGCAAACGCCCTATCCATATCCCCAAATTTGGCTATCCCCCCAACAACAACAAATATTTTTAAACCTTCCCTTTAAAGGGTTCCTTTCGTCGTGTCTTTTCCCAAAGTAGTCAATTTCAACTTCGGGGGTAGCACTGAGAATAAATTGGGATTTTTTCCAAAACCAATTTTTCCCCAAACGGAAAGTTTTCTTTTTTCTACAATCGTTTCTCCCTTTTCCTTTCGTCTTCTTACGTCAACTTTTTTCCCCTGCGTCCGCCACTGACCATTTTTTCCCCTTTGACCTGAGGACTCAAAACAGGGGGAACCTACTACGAATCTTTTTTTCTCCTCGGTCAATCCCCCGAATTTCCAAATTCCCCAAACCTCAATTCTTCCTTAAGCTGTTGGTAAAGTTGCCGGGGGGGGAAACTTGCTTCAATATAGAGAGCGCGAAAACAGGTTTTCACTTTCCCAAATTTATCCCCTTTGAAAAAATTTTTTGTGCGATTGTTTTGCATTTAATATATATATAAAAAATAAAAATTTATTAAAAATTTTATATATAAAAAATATATAATATATATAATATAAAATATATATAAAAAATATATATATAATATATATAAATATATATTATTAAATATATAAAAAATATATATATATATATATATATATAAAAAAAATTTTTTATATATATAGTAATATAAATATATTTATTAAAATATATATATTTTTTAAAAATATATAAAATATAATTTTTTTTAAATAGAATTTTATAAAAATTGTTTTTGTTTCCCCGGGGGGTGCTGGGTTGTTTTTAAAACCCCACCCCAAGATTTTTTTCCTTTGAGTGGGGGTTTGTAGTCTTTGGCCACCTACCTAAAACCCTCTTTTGCGGGTTTTCTTTGCCCTTCCCCGACTTCAGGGACTTTGCATTTGCATCTTTTTTAAATTCCCTCCTCAATAATTTAAACATTTTGGGGAAACAGGAACATTTTTCAGAGTCTATTTTTTCCCAAATTTTTTCTTTCCCATACCCCAAAATAAACCCTCTGGCCCCTAACCGACCCCGGGGGGGCCCCCCGCTGGGCCGGGGCCCACTGTATAGCTTCATCACTCCCCTGACTGGGTTCCCGCCCCCTGCCCACCCAATTCCCTGATCTTTTGGGCCATTGCCCTTCCTGTTAAATGTCCGATCCCCCGCTTTTGCCAAAATCTCTTTAAAGGGAAACTTTTGCAAGGGCCTTCTTTGCAGCCCAAAAAAAATGCAATCAACCCCCCCCCTCTCTCTCAATCTCACTTCTGGGGTTGTGTGTGTGTGTGCGTAATTTCTTTTGTTTTGCCCCCCCGGGGATGAGGGGGAAAATTTTTTAAAAAATTTCCCAAATTTGCCCTGTTTTTGGGGAAAGGCTATCCTGAAAAAGGTAATTCCTAGGGCAAAGAAACCCTCCAGCCTGCGGAAAAGAAATTTGGCGAAAACCTCTTTGCCCTAATAAAAGCACTATTTCAGACTGCGGATGGAATTTCAAAAGGGAAAAACAGCTTTTTTGGGGGCTGGGAAACAACAACCCCTAAAGGGGTAAAAGGGTAAAAGCGACGTTTCAAACATTTTTTTAAAATTAAAGAAACACATAAAATACTCCCCCCCCCGACATCCAGTAAGTGCGGGTTTTTTTTGCTTTTTTGAAATAGCCAAATTTTGATCAAACAAGCGGGTGGATAGTAAAACTCCCATACCTTAAAAAAATTGTTCTTTTGATCATCCAAGTTTGTGCAACCATATATAAGAAAACATAAGCAGAGATAAAATAAACATTTGCAGTCAAATAAAGAATTTTTAAAAGTGGGAGCAGGGGTAAAAAGGGAAGAGTTACAAACAGTTGTAATGTGAGAAAATTGTCCCATACCATTACGAAAGGGCAAAGATCAAACTTTTTAAGATAAAACCAGTATTTGGGCAAAATTAAAAAAAAGATATCCTCTCCACAAAGTTAAAAGGTGTGGCTGGTCAGACAAATCATTAAAAAAAGAAGGTAGCCATTAATCGACAAACTAAATAAAAAAACCACCGGGTATTTGTGATTGGAGAGATGTTTCGTCCGTAAAAGCGGGCCCTTTCGCTTTTCCTAATACGAACACGGAAAAAAATTTTGGGTTTCGAATGATAATTGTTTTGGGGACAGTAACACCAGGGAAAACCTTGGTACATAAAATCCCTTTTCCACCCACGGTAACCTGTGGCGCAAGCTATAAACCCAAAAAACCTTTTTTCCCCACTATTGAGTCCCACCCACTGTGTAAACTTTAAAAACGAAAATTTTTTCCCCCCACCCTCCAGTTCCCCCCCACAAAATAAAATCCATCATTTTCTTCTATAAACCAAAAAAAAAAAAAAACCCCTTTTTTTTCCCAGGAGGAGCTTCCTCCAATAAAAAAAAAGGGAAACGGTGAAAATGCCCTTATTAAACACTCGTTGTGGATATAAATTAATATCTAGTATCATTTTTTTTTTTTAAAATTTCTTTTAGCCCGAGTAACACTTGTTCATTTTTTTAAATGAAAAAAAAATAAAAAAAAACCCGTGACAGCTCCCCTCTGGCAGGGATTCCCAAAATTGCGTTCAATTTTTTTGGTCTTTCCCTTTTCGTTTTTTTTGCCCCACCGCTATTTCACAACAATACTTTAAAAGGCTTTGAACTAAACGTTTGACATCTTAATCTTGTAAGAAATTTAACTGAACATTTTTTTTGGCCCACTTTTAAAGCACGTCCCAATGAACAATCCTTTTACGTAAAGAAAAAGGGACCAATGCAACAAATTTGACATTTTTTGTGGCAACGTTCCTCCCAGGACTTCATCAACCATTAAAAAACAATACATGGACACAGAGGGTAAAAAAAGGGGCCAGAGTGGGTTTGAAAATACTGGGTGGGGTACCTTTTCAAATGTTCACTAGTGTATTATATAGTAGTAGTTTTGGTATTTGACAAAAGAAATAAAAATATTTTTAAGCAATTAATTCGTACATTAGAAAAAAGGATAAAAAAGCTTTTAAATTTGGGTAACAAAAAATAGTTGGACAAATAAAGATTTAAATGAGGCAGCTTTTTTAAAAGGGTTCACCTCTTTTGGTTTTTGTGTAGTATAACAGGAGAGACTATTTTTTGGCAGGGTTTACTGTTTTCGGGAGGATTCTTGTTTAAACTTCGGAAAATGGGGGAAGCTCCCCGTTTTTTGTTTTTTTTTTTAAAATTGAAATTTCGAAACAGCGTTTCATGCTAATTCGGGGCACTTTGGGGTCGGGGAAATTAGTTTTTTTGATCACAAAAGGGGCTCTCTAAATTTTTCATAAAGATGATTGGGGGAATTTCGGGGGTTTGACACAGGCGTTTTTTAAAGGTTATCGTTCCTACATGAAAAAATTGTTTTCATTGAGGCGGGGGTCGGGTTCATCCATGAAATTCCAAGAGGGCCCAAAATTAGTGATCAAAGAAACTAATTTCCGCAGACGCAAGGCCTCAAAACAGAAACTGATCGCTTTTCGAATACAATTAAACAAAACAAGGGCCCAGCCCCACCATCCCGAAGTCTTGGGAAAAGAACCTCCTGAAAACATAAACCCTGCCATCAATAGTTTTCCTCCTGTTATACAACAAAAAGGGCCTTTAAAGAGTGAACACTGAAACCAGCTGCCTCATCCGGGCTATAAATTTGTCCAACCTATTTTTTATTTTACCCAAGAAAAGCTTTTATACCCCTTTACCCCCAAAAACGAATTAAATTGCCTACCATATTGAAATTATTTTTTTCACTACCACTACACTTTACAAACTAACACTAACTACTCTACACTACTACACAACCACTAGGAACTCGAAATGGTACCTCCCTATTAAAACCACCTCACTCTGGCCTTTATATACCCTCTGGTCCATTTATTTTTTTGTAAGGCTTAAATAAAGCTCCTGGAGAGCGAAAGGTTTGCCACAAAAAAAAGGCCCCAACATTATTGCACTTGGTCCTTTTATTTTACATATTGTCGGAAAAATTTCCCCTACCAACTTTATTAAAAATCCTTGTACTTTTTTCCATATTGTACACAAAAAACCCAAATAACCTTACATGACAATCTTTTAAAAAACCACAACAAGAAGACATTACAAAGTTTTAAACCACCCTTTTTTTAATATAAATTTTTGGGCTTTTTTCTTTAAATAAAGGACTGACAGGAACCCTGCCCTTTGACTATCAAAACTGAAAACTAGAAATGTAGCTTTAACTTGAAGTAATCAAAAAGGGTTTTAAAAACATAATTTTGAAAATTTAAAAGATTTCTTTTAGAAAACAATCACAAAAGACCTTTAAGAAAAAAGATAAGTGTGCAACATTTAAAACCACAGTTTGAAGATGCAATCCTTTAATTTTAAATTTTTTTTGAGCCGTAAAAAATAACATTTTTGATGTAAAATAGATTTAATCATTTAATTTTTTTTTTTCCTTAAATTTCTTTTTAACAATACGTTTTAATTGGCTGGAACAAATTTTTTTTAAGGGTGAATGTATTCAGAAATTAGGAGTGGTCGTTCAACAGATGGGGCATGAAAAAATTAGGTGAATTTACAGAATTGACGAGGGGAAAAAGTGAAATGGGTTTACTGAGGAGTCCTTGGGGGAACAAAAAAAACAAATTTTCCATGGGAAAACCAGAAAAAGGGGTGTAAAGGGTGTTAAGCATGGGAGGTTTAAAAGTTGGGAACAAGGGGAAGGTTGGAGCCCGTGGGGAAAGTCGTGTCTGAGGGGGAATTTTTTTGTGAATATAATGCAAAATTCGATTTTGGAAATTCGAGGAGGTGCAAGGGTTACCAAAACTATTGGGCCAATGGGCCTTGAAAAAAAAAAAAAGGGTTGTTGAGGTGGTTCGGACATGCAGAGAGGTGGAACAAAATAAAAAAGACTTTCGGGGAGTGGATAAATTCTGTAGTGGAAAAGGAAGGGAGGAGAGGTTACCCAAGGGAAAAGTTGGAGGGAGGGGGAAAGGAAGATTTGTGGGGAGGGGTTGGACTTCCCGCCCCGCATGAGGAGCGGTTTTGCAGGAGAATGGAAAACAAATGGCTTTTTAAAAAACTTGAGGGGCTGTTGAAGTGAAGGGATTTAGGGAAACCGGGAGGCCGGACAAGAGGGCCAAGATGGGAAGAACAACCCCCTTCACTCTGAAGGGGGGGTGTTAATGTTGCGGTTTTATAACTGTATGTAAAAACGCGCCCCTGGCAAGACAAATGGGATGAATGATGGGGAAAGTGGAAAGGAAAGGAAGGAAAAACGCTAATGTAAAATGTTTTTAGTAAAACCAGAGAGAGGGGGAGAAAGATGAAAATAGAAAGGCTGGTTCATCAGGGTTTTCCTCGGTTTTAGGGGGTATCACACCACAAAAAAACCCCTAGGGGTTAGCGATTAAGGTTTTTCCCGAAATTTTTGAAAAAACAGTATTATCAATGGGCAGTAAAACCCGGACAAGAAAAGGGCAGAGATGTCAAAATTCCAAAAAAGGGGACTCCCCAGGTATGGGGGGAAATTTTCCCGCATGAGGGGCCCTTTCTTTAAAAAAACTAGAGGAGAAGACAGGGAAAAGAAAAGATTGGGAAAACCAAAGATCACAAAGTGAAGGGAGAAAAGACCACAAAATGCAGGATTGCCAAGGGGCAACAGAAACAACAGGAAGACCATGTGAGACCATAGATTACCCGGGAGGAGTGGAGAGGGTCAAAGCTAAGTGTCCTAGAGTATAGGAAAAGTATGACAGACAAGAGAAATGAATATGCACAGATAAGGAGAGAAGCCCAGCATCGTACGAGAATTACATAGCATAAAAAGCCAAATCTGACCCAAAGTTTTTATACAGCCACATCAGGAGGAAAAAACAGTCAAGGACCAGATAATCAGGCTCAGAAGGAAGGAAACGACAGGGAAGTAATGAGGACTCATCTCACGATTCAGGAGGTATTCACAGTGGAGACGGAGAGGATTGTAGAAAACACTGCACACAACAGAGGAGGGAAGAAACTGCTAGGGAGCTTAATACCTCGAAGGGGGTGGACCCCAGATAATATCTCTCCTTGGGTCATGAGAGAGGGGCCAATGTACTGTGTGCCTCTAACAACAGCTCAAGGGAAACTGCCTGAGATGTGGAAGACAGCAACTGTAGTCCCGATTTTTAAGAGAGGAACAAACGGGCAGCACTAAACTACAGACTAGTATCGCTGACATGTAAAGTATGGAAAGTTTTTTGGAGACATCAGGGGAAAAGTGGTGGAGCATTAGAAAGGACGGGCTTAAACATAACAACCAGCACAGCTTCAGGAAGGGGAAAACCTGAATCGCAAACCTATTTGAGTTTTACGACAAAGGGAACAGTAGTAAGAAAGGAGAGAGAGGAATGGGTAACCGCAAACTCTTGACCTTAAGAAAGCTTTCGACACTGTACCACGCAAAAGACTGGTGAAAAGCTATAGATCAGGAAGGAATAGCAGGGATAGTACTGCAATGGATAGTACTGCAATGGATAGTACTGCAATGGGAAGAACACAACATGTGTTGATTCGTGACAAGGTGTCAGAGTGGGGCATGTGTCGAATGGGATTCCACAAGCGTCAGTCCTGCATCCGGTGCGTTTCATGTATAAGTGAATGACTTGATGGAAGGTAAAGATTCAGAGGTGTCCCTGTTTGCAGACAATGTGAAGCTAATGAAGAGAATACAGGCGGGCGAGGATTAGGTAGGGCCTACAAGGGACTGGACAGGCGCATGCCTGGTTGGATAAATGGTCCTGGAGTTAACCCAGGGAAGTGAAAAGTTATGGAGCTTGGAGAAAGACAAAGACCTCAGATGGAGTACAGAGTAAGAGGCCAAATCCTGCAAAACTCACTCAGTATATGGGCGCCTGGCAAACCAAGAATAATGTTTTGACATCTAAGTAAGGTGTCAGTCACAACCCTATACACGGGGTACATAAGGCTCATGTTTGGGGTATGCAGCACCATATAGAGCCCACACCTGATCAAAATGTCAAGAAATCAGACTAAGCCCGAAGCGAGGGATATGTCATATGGGAAGAGCTTCAAGAAACTCTGACGACACTGTAGGACAGAAGAGATGGGGACAGGGTAACGACCTATAAAATAAATGAGAGGAATTGACAAGGTAGATAGGGACAGAACGTTTTGAGATGGAACACAGAAACAAGGGGTCACAACTGGAAGTTGAAAACTCAGATTAGTCACAGGGATGTTAGCAAGTATTTCTTTAGTCATGGAGTAGTCAATATGTGGAACAATCTGGAGAGTGATACAGTGGAGGCAGGATCCATACAAAGCTTTAAGAAGAGATATGATAAAAGTCATGTAGCAGGGAGAATGGACTTAGTAGTGACCAGCGACGAGGCGGGGCCAGAAGCTGTGACTCGACCCATGCAACCACAAATAGGTGAGGACACACACACACACACACACACACACACACACACACACACACACATACCAAGGTCACAGGTACCAGGTCAACAGGTGTCAGGTCCACAGGTACCAGGTCTACAGTTACCAGATCCTCAGGTAACGTATCCACAGATACCAGATCCACAGGTACTGCATTCACAGGTACCGCATCCACAGGTACCAGATACACAGGTACTAGACCCACAGGAACTAGACCCACAGGTACCAGATCCACAGGTACCAAAGATTCCAAGGGATATACAGGTACCAAAGAAAGACAGGGAAAAAGAGAATATATTGTCCACAAGTAACCCCCCCACTCACACAGACACACACACACACACACACACACCACACACACACACACACACACACACACACACACACACACACACACACCACACACCACACACACACACACACACATGCATGCATGCACATACAACAGGCCTAGTGTCTAATCGACATGTGCCTAGGACCAAATGGTAACTAACTAACACACACACACACTCACACATATAGGGAACACAGAAACAAGGGGTCACACTTGGAAGTTGAAGACTCAGATGAGTCAAAGGGATGTTAGGAAGTATTTCTTTAGTCATAAAGTAGTCCGGAGGTGGAATAGTCTAGCGAGTGATGTAGTGGAGGCAGGAACCATACATAGCTTTAAGACGAGGTATGATAAAGCTCATGGAGCGTTCAGTGAAGAGGCGGGCCCAGGAGCTGAGTCTCGACCCCTGCAATCACAATTAGGTGAATTAGGTGAGTACACACACACACCACATAAACCTATAAGGGATACATAGCTCCTAGCTCTCTGGGAATGGAAGGAAATGAAGCTCAATTCGAGTAAAGGGGAAAGAGTTCCATTTCTTTCAATCAAGAGTCCTGTATCATCACGTCATTAAATTCCTTTGTCATCCCATTATAAAAACAACAACAGAATAACTCGGCACTGCTTGGGTTATATTTTGTGTCGTGTAGGATAAGCTAAAACTCTAAAAAGAAAAATTAATGAAAAATTTCTTTAGAGGTTATTCCTATGGTTTCAAAAGTTTTCTTGTCTGGACTCGCCTTGTCAGGAGGCAGTTGTGAGGGACTCACGCCCCTGTACCTCTCTTGTCAGGAGGCAGGTGTGGGGGACTCATGCTCTTTTACCCCACTTGTCAGAAGGCAGGTGTGGGGGACTACACCTGTGATCAGGCAGGTGTATCTTTATTTTAGGCGCTGCACCAAGGGGCGCTGACCCCAGATAAAAAATTTGGAATGCCATATGTGCCTTTGAAATCAGAATAAAAATGCTTTTGAAATTATGTGTCACTCAACATAGTGCCCCATAAAGTCCCATGACATGGGACGCCGGCCCTTTTTATTTAAAATTTTAGAATACGTATATGCTAAAACCTGCCCCTTGGTACAAGGCTCCATTGGGACAAGGGCTCCATGGGGACAAACCCGGGGGCAAGGTCCCCGGTCAAGGCTCCATTGG
>NW_026472130.1:0-14714 GCF_026875155.1 Cherax quadricarinatus
TAAAATTTTTACCAAAAAAAATAAAAATTTTATATTTTTTATAATTTTCTTTTTTTTAATTCATTATTATCATTTAAATATGATTTTTTTGTAAATATTTTCAATTCGATAAGTTACATTACATAGGCAAGTTTGTTCATCATTCATACATAAAACTAATTCATAAATTATGTATAGCAAATAAAAAAAAAACTAACTATAGCTGCAAAACTATTATTATTTTTACAAGTTACTTTATTAAGTTCATTTCCAACATTATTAAAAAAATGAATTAAAGGAGGATTTGTAGATGTAATCAAAAAGATCCCCGTTTAGATAACGAACCAATATCGTATTTATTACATATATTACTTAATTTTATATTTAATAAACGAACAATACATTTGTTTTGAAATTCTGTAATTAAAAAAAAAAACTTTGTCAACTTTATCTCTTCCAAATATTAATTGTAAAACATTTTTTGTTATAGAATTATCTTCATCATATATTTTTTAAAATATTCTTTCTGAAATCATTATTACATAAACATTTATTATTATATTCTTCAAAACATGTAGTAAAATTTTCCATTATGTTTTAAATATTTTGTCTATTTCATCTATAATTTTATGTGTATTTACAATAATTCGTGATACCCAATCTTCTAAAGATTCTTTCTGGGGAACAGGCTCCAAGAAATTCTCTAATGAATTAATACAAAAAAATAAGGTGAAATTTCATATGAACTGTTTATTTATAGGTATGGTACTAATAATATTATTATTATTTTCAGAAAAATCATGAATAATATTTAATTCATAATTAAATAAAATTTTCTTCCAAGCTTTTCAAGTAATGTTTTAACAAATATCCATTGTTTTTCTTCAGTAATAGCATCATTTGTTTCTTCTTCATATTTATAATTACCACCACCACACCACCTCCAAACAATACTAAAGTTCCTTGAGGTAAAGCTGGTGGATAAAAGTGAAAATTTCTCTTTCCAAAATAAAATAGAGGTATTTCAATACTATTATCAGTATTAAGAGAAAACATTTTTGAAATTAACTCAAATAGTTTTAAAAGCAGCTATATAAAGAAGTCGTCAAAAAAATTTTCTTGTAATTTCAGTTGGCCATATAAATCTATCGAAAAAATTTTCCTTTTTCGTAATTAAGAACATCAGAATTTGGTAAAATTTTTGCTTTAATTATAATTTTAAAACAACCTCGTGTTTTATCTTCGGGATGAAAACAAGGATAAACACCATCTTCATGAATAATAGTATTAAGAGTATTATTATTAGCACATCTTGCCCAGATAATTATTTCTTGTTTTTCTTTATCGAAAAAAGGATCAGGACATGCAGTACATGGTAAATGAATATCTCCATGTATATTTTGATACATTGGACTACAATTACAAAAAGAATTACCATTTTCATCTAAACTGTAACCTGCAGCAGCTTCTTTGGACAATTTTGGCGGAAGATAAACTAAACAGGGATCTCGAAAACAAGTTGATCTGGAAATTGCTGATTAGCTATATACCCAGGAGGACACTGACATATATAACGTTTCTGATCTTCAGGTAAAAAGAAATCTTGAGGTTTCATTTTGGAAAGGTCTACTTCTTCTTCTTCTTCTTCTTCTTCTTTTCTTCTTCTTCTTTTGTAATTTCACTATTATTTTTTTTTCTTTTATTTATTCTTATCAATTTACCTCCAGGTTCACAAGCTTTTAATGTATTTGTAGTAGCATTATAAATACCTGGTAAACGAGATTTACAAACCCATCTATCTTCTTCAAAAGAATATTGAAGATAACCCCATACAGGATCACAAAACTTATCTTCAGGTTCCTTCCATAAACAATAAGTACACCCAGCAATTAGAATATTATTATGATAAAATATTTCTATATGATTACTACTGGGAATTATATATTTTTTTAAATATCTACCACATTTTTTACCTCCAAGTTTACGACAAATATAAGATTCATTTTCTCGATGTTTGGGAACTTTTAATAGAATTCCTTTGCAAGATTCAAAAAGTATGTTTTCTTCTTCATCAATTATCATTATTATAATTAAGCCATCCATGAAAATCTATGAATTCATGTCTTTCATTGTTTCACTATTTTTTCTGCTTTTAATTCCATTTCATTATTATATCGAAATATTTTATTAACCTTAAATCGATCGAATATATATAATAAACTATTATAAATAAAGAATAATATTAAAATAATAAAAGGAATTAATAACCAATATAATTTAATCATTTTATTATTCCTTTTTTTTTTTTTGACAATAGAAATTTTAAAAGTTTGTCAGTAGAAACATTCTTATTACAATATTTGGAAAAACAATGAATAAAATGTTTTTTTATATTTAAACGTGCAGAAGGTGTTTTGGATTTTCCTTTTGTTTCATGATATGGACAATATATATTTCGATTCCAATTTTGGGACATAGCTTCTTTTTCTCCATAAGGTTCATTAGCTAAAATTTCCATACATTTTTTTGTTGAAAATTCTAAATCAGTCTTAAAATAATTAATAATATTAGATTGTACAAGTGAAGTTTTTAAAATTTTACGTGGATTATTGTGAATATTCATATTTATTTTTCTCTTGCCTTTATTAATTAAAAAGTTATAAATATTATTAGTGTTTTCATTATTATTTTTAATAATTATTTCAAAAACTCCTCTATATATAAATTCTTGTATCTCAGATAAAGATTCAAATTCCCGGCCTGTCTCTTGACATTTAAATATAATGAATGAAGATGACATAGTAGAACCGTATCACCGACAAAAAATAAAAAAAAAATGGAATGATGTTATAACTTATATAAGACTCTCTCAACACATATATATACCAAATGATCAAGAAAAAAATTAAAACATTTTGAAACACTTATAAAAACGTGGCCAAATTATTATCAGAATTAAAGTGTATTATTATAGTAAAAGGAGAAAGAGGTTGCTCATTTAATACTTGGAATTTATTGAAACAAAATACATTACTTATTATATATCAGTCACCATTTAACATAGTTATTAAAGGAACAGTAACATCTGTACTACTTTTCTAATTACAGAAATTATAAATTTTTTAATTGATGCAATAAAAAAAGAAAAAAAAAATATTATTGTTAAATGGGATAGATCATTTAATTATAATACAAAATAAATAAAGAAGAAGAAGAAGAAAAAGAATAATAATAATTTATTAAATAATTCTAATAATAATTACTGATATAATTAGTACAATTAACCCTATTAAAAATATCCACCATACTTAGAAAACATACGAAACATAAAGTGTCCCAAAGCTGAATGACTGATACCATCAAAAACTTGATAAATACCATCTCCAGTCATTTGAGCCAAATTTCTTAAAATTGTACCCTTTTCACATCTGTATATATATTTTTTATCTTTATTTATGAAATCTAAATTAATTGTAGATTCTTCTTTTTCTTTTTCTTTTATATAAGGTAATAATATACTGTAATTGTAAGGATTACAAATACCATTACATCCTTGATTTAATATATCATCAGTATCAAGATGCCCTTTACAAAGTTTTTTAAATGAGATAATGGTAGTGATTGACAATTCCATATAGAAATATTAAATAAAGGATGAGTATCTTCAGCAAGTATTGTATATTGGGTTAGTACTAGAATAATAATCATTTTCTTTCATTTTTTGTTCACAAAATCGATTAATATAAACTCCTCGTTCTAATAATAATGATCCATCATTATTAATAGAATATCTAAAACATCCAGAATTCATTTTATTATACTTTTTAAGAATATTTATAAATCCTGCTCCTAAACCTAATGCTATTAACCCTTTAAAAATTGGACTTTTGTTGTTAAGTGTCCATGTTTTTATTTTATTAAAAATATTTTTTTAATTTTAAATTATCTTTGGAAGGGTTACTCTCTATAAATTCTCTAAAATCCGATTCATTTTTAAATCCCAGATCTTGGGCTAAATTATCAACATCATTTACAAATTTTCGAAATGCTCGATAAGGATATTTTGTTTTAAAATGTTCATTAAATTCAATTACTTTTTTTTGGTTAACAATTTCTGCTTCTTCGCCTTCTTCCAAATTTAAAAATTCAGTTTCATCACCATGCAGTATATCTTTTATAATTTTTTTATATTCAGTTGGATTAGTAATTGAATTAATCTTTTTTAACTAAATTTATATAAGAATCATTTGAAATGTTTCATCCAATAATGGTATTTCAAATTCCTTAAAATTTTGAGTAACCGATTCAACAGTCTCAACACTTCTCATTAAACCTCCAAAATTTTCTTCAATTTCTTTAGCAAATTCAGTAAGTTCTGCCATTTTTTAATAGAAAAAGTTTTATATATATATTTTTCCTTCATATTTAATAAACAAAACATTTTCCTATAAAAATTCATATAAAATATATTAGCAGCATGAAATTCATCCAAATTACAATGAATAATTTGACATTCATTCAAATTATTAGTCACAGATCCAACTTTTAATTCTTTCAAAGATCTCCGAATTTTTATATTTGATCCTGAACAATAATTATCACTAATAATTTTAGGTTCACAATATATATATTCTCCTTTATTATTATAGGACAAAATATTAAATTTTCGAAGAATCTCATGATTATTAAATGGATCGCGCATAATGACTTTGCAAACTTCCATATAGATATTCTCTTCAATGGAAGTTTAATTGGTGGATCCCATATATTACTAATACAATTGACTCTATGTATAGGTCCTCCATCTTCTTCCGTTTCTCCATGAATTCTTACTAACATTATCAATATTTTTCTTGCATTACTGTCATAACTTTATCCGTTGGATCTGATTTCATTATCATTGATAATCTGAAAATCAAAAGATTTAAATAGTTATATGGTGAAAATAAAATTTGAGAATATTTATATTACGTTCTATTGTATATTCATTTAAATTATATATATTATTGTTAAAAGTATTAGTTTTAGATAAATCTATTAAAATATATAGAATTTGATTAATAAGTTTTAAGAATAAAGGTATTAATTGAGGAAGAGAATTTCCTAATACAGATTTTAACATATATTTTACACACTTTGTAGTGAGAAGAGAAGTTGATGGTGATGGTAATAATGATGACCTTGCTGTAGAGACATTTTAAAAATTATGTACGAAGTAACACTTAGTAATTGTTGCAATTTAATGGGATTAACGGAGATAATAAGTTTTTTTTATCAATAAACCAAATAATTGAATATTGTAAATGAATAGCTAATGAATCCCATTTTTGTATTAGGATAAGTACAAAGAAATGAATGAAAGTATATTAAATCTTTGAGTATTTATAATGTCAAAGCCTTCAACATTAAAAGTGTTTATAGGAAGAATAATTGTTCATGTTTATTAGTCTCTTGCTTAAAGTTAACTGATATTGAAAAGCATTGTTACTATATATATAGCCAGTCATTTTTTTTTATTTTTTAAATTTAATTATAACATTCATTGACAGAAAGGATGTGTTTCTATTAATTCATCTGCAATTCGACTCAAAGTTGGAATTTGAATCATATGTAATGAAGATTCTCGTTTTCCACAATTAAAACAACAAGCAATATTATTATTATTATTATTTCTCCAAAATTTTACTTTTTCATAAATCTTAAAATTGTTAGTAGATGAAGTATAAATTTCAAATGATGGTGAAATATATTTTAAAAGAGGGTTCTATATAATGATCTAAATTGCTAATTTCAATGAATTGGTGTTGATGAAGTTGTTGTCGTTGCATTGAGTCTAATGTTAATTGATCAATAATTTTAGGCGAGATTTTTAGATATTCTATAATATTTTTTTGTAATTCAACACTTTCATTAAACTGTTCTAATGAGAGAGTTTTATCATATGAATAAATTATGTAATTAAATATTTCTTTTTCATTTTTTTTTATTATTTCCGTTTCTTCTTTCCTAAAAGTAATGTAAGACACATGCTTACACTTGATCGAATTCCATATATAGCGGGAATTACAGTATATATATTATTATTATTATTATTATTATTATTATTATTATTATTATTATTATTATTATTATTATTAAAACTGTAATTATTAATTGATAATAGTGAAAAATATTTATTTGCATAATAAAATTTAAATATATCAGGATTTCTTTCTTTTTTTCTCAAATCACTTAAACCTGAAAATATATCATGTACAAATTCAATAATTATAAATAGGCATTTGTTCTATTGAATTTACTGATGATTGTGGAAGATAAAGTCCTCCATAATCAATCATTTTAATTTTATTTTTTTCATCATTTGAAACAAATATATTCCATGGACTAATATCATAATATGTTCCTCCAAAATTGTAAGTATGTATTTCAAGTTGTAATTTAATTAGTTGACGAATAAGATTGTTAAGAAAAATAAGTTTTTCATTATATAAATTATTAATATTAAAAATATTAATTTTTATGTTAAGTAATATCCAATCTTGTGGATTTAAATATTCCATTTCAATAAAATATTTTATTGATTTTGATGAAAAATCATTTCGCTCTTGAACGTCATTAGGACTTAATGGAATAAATTGTTCTCTAAAAGGAAGTTTTTCTCCTTGTGGATAATGAACTACATTATAAATAAGCTTAGATGTGAAAATACGAAATATTCTGACAAAATGCTTTTGAGTTATAATAGAACTTAAAGAAATTATATTTCTATATTCTCGTAGAAAATCACATTTTCGATTAAATTTTTTACGAGCTACATTTGTCAAAGGAGTGTCAGTTTGAGAAAATATATAAGATGCAGACCAAGGATAAAGATTTTTAAATGTTTGTATATTTTGAGGTAACCGTGGATTTAATAATTCTACTGTAGGAATTTTTACTAAACTTACTTCACCAAATGCACCTTGACCCAAATATTTTTGACTGGGATTAAAAGTAAAATTAAAATTAGTTTTTTTATTTGCATGGCATCTCAAAATTCGCTGACGATGACAATCATTTACATTTTTTTTACTATTTTTATTTTTATCTTTTGAAGTTATCTCAAACATTTTTTATAATGTTTATTTATTTTTATTTTTAATATTTTGTTGACGATAAAATTAATACAATTTAATAAACAATATGTTTTATCTTTTATGTCTATATACATTAATTTAATACCAATATTTTGTAATAATTCTTTTTTTTTAAAATCTCTATAAATTTGATTAATATCACTATAATGTAAAGGACCTTGTATTTCAATACCCAATTGAATTAAAGGTATATATAAATCAATTTCATAATGTTTATTATCTTTTATTAGTCCTCTTTTATTTATTTCTATATGAGGAATTGGTGAAATTTTTTTTTTCAATTGTTTAATTAATGATTTATAAATATAATATTCAAGTTTACTTTTAAATTTTCCAATTAAAATATTTTTATATTTTTTCATTAATTATTACTACTTTTTTTATATTAAACAATATATAATTCAAACTGAATTATTATTTTTTAAATTCATATTTTCTTTTAAAATTTTTTTATTTATTAATAAATTAAGATCTTTAATTGATGGATTAAATATTCTGTTTTCTAATTTATTTATAGCATTAAAACTATTTTTACTTAATTCCATTATTGATCTATTAATACTATAAGAAAATATACTTATTATGAATATTATTATTACTATAATAGATATTATACTAATATATTCCATTATTTTTTATTAAGAAATAAACTTTTTTTTATAATACTTTACAATCTTATAACAATTAAATATAATTAAGGTGAATTTAATACTAGTTTAATTAAAGAAATATAATTTTTTAATAAAAAATATTATTAGGATAAAAAATTCTTATTATAAAAAATAGAAAAATGTCATTAACATTAGTAAACTTTATTGATATTAGCTTGCAATCTGTAATTGAACAATTTGAATATTATGAAGGTAGGTTTAATAATAAATATATATCACATAGAACTTTTATTGAAAATTTAATAGAAAAAATAGGATCATACAGTAAAATGGTTTTTTGGCGTAGATTAAAGAATGATTTATTTAGAACAGTTAATTATGAGGAATTTACTAATTTAATTTATTCTGTTATATGTGGTGATGATATATGTAAAAAATATTTAAACCGAGAAGAGGATTTTTACATATTCAAAATCATATGCGTGAAAAAATACCGTACTACAAATATCATGAATTTACTAAAGAATTTAAAAAAACTTAGCTTTAAAGAATTGGGATTTAAAGATGAAATTCATTTTAAAGAATTTTGTCACGATGAAATTAATTTTTATGAATTTACTAAAGACAGTGATGAATTAAATGAATTTACTAAAGACAGTGATGAATTAAATGAACTTTTTATTAAAATGAAAAATTTAAGTAATAATAAACAAATATTTAAAGAATAAAAATTGTTATGAAATAATGAATTTAAACAATATAATTTTTTAAATTATTTAAAAATTATACAAACGCAAATGTAGGGTGTTTTTAATATTGGTTTTACAAAGAAACTAAAGAATTAAAAAGAGGAAAATATGTAAGTAGATATTGTTATAAGGATTTTTTTATATGACTCGATACCAGACAATATTTATTAAATAATAATACTAATTTTACCAGAAGATGATCATCCCTTATAAATATTAGTTGGGACTGTATGTTTGATTTTTCAAATTTTTAGAGATAATGAAAATTTTTTTAATATAGAAACTAAAGGATGTAAAGGAATCTGTAACCCTTATAATTACAATACCATAACTGAGTTTGTTAAAGACTATAATAAAATATCTTTAGACAAGAAAAGTCTTTTTGATTTTTTCGATGTGAAATGGGTTCTATAAATTTAAAAAACATTGTTTTTGAAATGAAAAGTGGTGATGGATTAAGAGATCAAAGTAATAGTGATAATGAAAAAAATACATCAATATTAAGAGTTGAAAATAATAACATTGATGGTGAAGAAATACCAGAACCAGTAGGTGATGAAAATATACCAACAATATTAAGAAATGAAGAAACACCACAATCAGTAGCTAAAGATACATCATCAGTAGTATTAAGAAGTAAAGATGGTGATAGAGAAGAGATACCACATAATATATCAACATTAAAAGGTGAAGGTAGTAACAATCATTATAATAATAAAATAATAAATATTAAAGTAATTTCTTATAACTACTTAAAAATTATATTTTTTATTATTGTAATAATTATTATTATAATTCTAATTAGTTTAATAAAAGAAATATAACAAAATGTTTTATTTTTTTTAATAATAAAATATTATTAAATTTAAAAAATTTTTATTATAAAAAAATAGAAAAATGTTACCATCTACATTAGTAATAAATATTGATAAGAGTTTGCAACGTATAATAGAAGAATTTGAATATTATGAGGGTGAATTTAATAAAACACATCAACCATTTCCAACTTATATTAATAATTTAAAAGAATAAGTTTAGAAGTAACAGAAAAATAAATTTTTGGCGTAATTTACAGAATGATGTATTTAGAACAGAAAATTATGAGGAATTTACTAATTTAATTCATTCCATTGTTTGTGGTGATGATATATGTAAAGAATATTTTAAACAAGATATTCATTTTAACATATTTCAAAATTATATGCGTGAAAAATATCCGTACTACAAACTTCGTGAAATTATTAGAATAAAAAAAAATTTTAACTCAAATTAGGATTTAATAAAGAAACTGATTTTTGTGAATACTTAATAATTAAAATAATAATAATAATGAAACAGTATTAAATTAAAAAGATATTTTTAATAAAATAAGAAATGGAGTAAAAATAATAAATTTTCTCATAATAAAATTATTCAAGAAGGGGGTTAATTTAAATTTAAAATGATTTTTTAATTATTTTACAAAGGGACAATAAAGCTAATGAAAAGGGTGTTTTAGATATTGGATTGATAAGGGAAAACTAAACAATTAAACGAGGAATATATATAGATAGATTTTGTTGTTTTATCAATGAAGAATTAATTCAAGAAAAATTTCATTAACAATGATATAATTTACCAAAAATACTCATCCTTACATAATATTTGTTGGGATTGTTCCAAAATTTAAATTTTATTAAAAATACTAGAGTCCATTATTAATTAAGGATGTGAAGAATATGTATCCTTATTTAAATTACCATATCTTATTAATTTATTGATGGATAGAAAAAATATCTTTAGAAATTTATATAAAATGAAAATATTTTCTATATATTCCGATGTGAAAGAGGTTCTATATTAAGAAATATAGTAGAATTGTCTATTGAAAATTTTGAAATAGAAAAAAAATCTTAAAATCACACTGACACTGACCCAAAATTTATCATTAACATCACATAAAGAGAAGGAGAGGAGATAATGTGATTTGCGATAATGTTACAATAACTGCTGGTGCTGTTGTTGATGCTCCTGCTGCTGTTACAATGACTGCTGATGCTGATGATATTATGCCATTAACAGTAGTACATAGAGAAGAAGAAGAAGGAGGAGGAGATGATAATGGTGGAGGTGCTGCTGCTACTGTTACAATGACTACTGACACTGACGATATTATGTCATTAACAGTAGCACATGAAAGAGAAGGAGGAGGAAGAGATGATGGTACTGGTGCTGCTGATGCTGATGCTGTTACAATGACTGCTGATGCTGATGAATATGTCATTACGTAGACATGAAAGAGAAGGGAAGGAGGAAGAGATGATGGTGCTGCTGATGCTGATGCTGTTACAATGACTGCTGATGCTGATGATATTATGTCATTAACAGTAGCACATGAAAGAGAAGAAAGAGGAAGAGGAAGAGATGATGGTGCTGGTGCTGCTGATGCTGATGCTGATGCTGTTACAATGACTGTTGATGCTGATGATATTATGTCATTAACAGTAGCACATGAAAGAGAAGAAGGAGGAGGAAGAAGAGATGATGGTGCTAGTGCTGCTGATGCTGATGCTGTTTCAATGACTGCTGATGCTAATGATATTATGCCATTAACAATAGTAAATGAAAGAGAAGATGAAAGAGAAGAAGAAGAAGGAGGAAGAGATGATAATGGTGGAGGTGCTGCTGTTACTGATACTTTTACAATGACTACTGACACTGACGATACTATGTCATTAACAGTAGTACATAAAAGAGAAAAAGAAAGAGGAGGAGGAAGACGAAATGATGATGGTGGTGGTAGTACTACTGCTGATACTCTTACAATGGCCACTGACACTGACGATATTATGTCATTAACAGTAGCACATGAAAGAGAAGGAGGAGGAGATGATGGTGATGGTGCTGATACTGTTACAATGACTGCTGCTCCTGCTGCTGTTACAATGACTGCTGATGCTGATGACATTATGCCATTAATAATAGTAAATGAAGGAGAAGAAGGAGGAGATGATGATGGTGGAAGTACTGCTGCTGCTGTTACAATGACTGCTGATGCTGATGATATGTCATTAACAGTAGTACATGAAAGAGAAGAAGAAGGAGAGAGAGGAGGAATGATGATGTGGTGGAGTACTCTGCTGTCTGTTACAATGACTCTGACTGAGATATATGTCATTAACAGTAGTACATGAAGGAGAGAAAAGAAGGAAGAGAGGAGATGATGTATGGTGGAAGTACTGGCTGCCTGCTGTTACAATGACTGCTGATGCTGATGAATTCATTAACAGTAGTACATGAAGGAGAGAAGAAGGAGAGGAGATGAGAATGAGTGGGAGTTGCTGCTGTTTACAATGACTATTGATACTGACGATATATGTCATTAACAGTAGTACATGAAAAGAGGAGGAGGAGAGAATGATGGTGGAAGTACTGTACTGTTGCATGCTACTGATACTTGTATGTATATAAAGAAAATGAGGAGAAAAGAAAAGGGCCATAATAGTCTTCAGACTAGCTGGTTGGAAAGGAAACGAGTTGCTAAGAAAAGAGTGGATTAATAGTTCGTTGTATTCAAATAGTTGTTGGAGAAGAGAAGAAGAACAATGAAGAAGGATATATTAACTCATTCTGCTTTCAGATTGGAAATATGAAATGACATAGAGAAAAGTAAATGATAACCTTATAATATCAAAAAAAAATATAATAATACTAAAAAAGGTTTTTATTATTATTATTATTATAATAAGATTAATTTTATAGGTAGTAGTGGTAACAGCAACCACCCAGGGAAGTACTACCGTCCTGCCAGATGACTGTGAAACAAAAACCTGTAACTGTTTTGCATGATGGTAGGGATTGCTGTTTTCTTTTTCTGTCTCATAAACACGCTAAGATAACAGGGATATCTTGCTACTCCTACTTACACTTTGGTCACACTTCACAGACACCACATGCATATATATATATACATACATCTAGGTTTTCCTCCTTTTCTAAATAGCTCTTGTTCTTTTTATTTCTTCTATTGTCCATGGGGAAGTGGAAAAGAATCTTTCCTCCGTAAGCCATGCGTGTCGTATGAGGCGACTAAAATGCCGGGAGCAATGGGCTAGTAACCCTTCTCCTGTATACAATTACTAAAAAAGAGAAGAGAAAACTTTATAAAACTGGGTTGCTTAAATGTGCGTGGATGTAGTGCGGATGACAAGAAACAGATGATTGCTGATGTTATGAATGAAAAGAAGTTGGATGTCCTGGCCCTAAGCGAAACAAAGCTGAAGGGGGTAGGAGAGTTTTCAGTGGGGGAAATAAATGGGATTAAATCTGGAGTATCTGAGAGAGTTAGAGCAAAGGAAGGGGTAGCAGTAATGTTAAATGATCAGTTATGGAAGGAGAAAAGAGAATATGAATGTGTAAATTCAAGAAATATGTGGATTAAAGTAAAGGTTGGATGCGAGAAGTGGGTCATAATAAGCGTGATGCA
This sequence comes from Cherax quadricarinatus, assembly GCF_026875155.1. Taxonomy (NCBI): domain Eukaryota; kingdom Metazoa; phylum Arthropoda; class Malacostraca; order Decapoda; family Parastacidae; genus Cherax; species Cherax quadricarinatus. Next base: position 12,941 of record NW_026472130.1, read on the forward strand.
CCTGGAGAAGAGAGGAATGCAGAGGAGAGAGAGAGATTTGGGAGATGTTAAGTGAATGTATAGGAGCCTTTGAAACCAAGTGAGAGAGTAATTGTGGTAGGGGACTTGAATGCTAAAGTAGGAGAAACTTTTAGAGAGGGTGTGGTAGGTAAGTTTGGGTGCCAGGTGTAAATGATAATGGGAGCCCTTTGATTGAACTTTGTATAGAAAAGGGGTTTAGTTATAGGTAATACATATTTTAAGAAAAAGAGGATAAATAAGTATACACGATATGATGTAGGCGAAATGACAGTAGTTTGTTGGATTATGTATTGGTAGATAAAAGACTGTTGAGTAGACTTCAGGATGTACATGTTTATAGAGGGCCACAGATATATCAGATCACTTTCTAGTTGTAGCTACACTGAGAGTAAAAGGTAGATGGGATACAAGGAGAATAAAGCATCAGGGAGAGAGAGGTGAAGGTTTATAAACCTAAAAGAGGAGGCAGTTAGGGTAAGATATAAACAGCTATTGGAGGATAGATGGGCTAATGAGAGCATAGGCAATGGGGTCGAAGAGGTATGGGGTAGGTTTAAAAATGTAGTGTAGAGTGTTCAGCAGAAGTTTGTGGTTACAGGAAAGTGGGTGCAGGAGGGAAGAGGAGCGATTGTGGAATGATGATGTAAAGAGAGTAGTAAGGGAGAAAAAGTTAGCATATGAGAAGTTTTTACAAAGTAGAAGTGATGCAAGGAGGGAAGAGTATATGGAGAAAAAGAGAGAAGTTAAGAGAGTGGTGAAGCAATGTAAAAAGAGAGCAAATGAGAGAGTGGGTGAGATGTTATCAACAAATTTTGTTGAAAATAAGAAAAAGTTTTGGAGTGAGATTAACAAGTTAAGAAAGCCTAGAGAACAAATGGATTTGTCAGTTAAAAATAGGAGAGGAAGTTATTAAATGGAGAGTTAGAGGTATTGGGAAGATGGAGGGAATATTTTGAGAATTGTTAAATGTTGATGAAGATAGGGAAGCTGTGATTTCGTGTATAGGGCAAGGAGGAATAACATCTTGTAGGAGTGAGGAAGAGCCAGTTGTGAGTGTGGGGGAAGTTCGTGAGGCAGTAGAAAATTAAAGGGGCAAGGCAGCCGGAATTGATGGGATAAAGATAGAAATGTTAAAAGCAGGTGGGGATATAGTTTTGGAGTGGTTTGGTGCAATTATTTAATAAATGTATGGAAGAGGGTAAGGTACCTAGGGATTGGCAGAGAGCATGCATAGTTTCCTTTGTATAAAGGCAAAGGGATAAAAAGAGTGCAAAAATTATAGGGGGATAAGTCTGTTGAGTGTACCTGGTAAAGTGTATGGTAGAGTTATAATTGAAAGAATTAAGAGTAAGACGGAGAATAGGATAGCAGATGAACAAGAGGCTTTAGGAAAGGTAGGGGTGTGTGGACCAGGTGTTTACAGTGAAACATAAGTGAACGTATTTTTGATAAGGCTAAAGAGGTCTTTTTGGCATTTATGGATTTGGAAAAGGCGTATGACAGGGTGGATAGGGGGGGAATGTGGCAGATGTTGCAAGTGTATGGTGTAGGAGTAGGTTACTGAAAGCATGAAGAGGTTTTTTTAAAAGAGGAAATGAGGCTCAAGTAGGTATGTAGGAAAGAGGGAAAAATTTTTTCCCCGAAAATAGGCCTTAGACAAGGGGTGAGTCCCGGGTTGTTTAATATTTTAGATGGGGTTGTAAGAGAAGTAAATGCAGGGTCTTTGGGAAGAGGGTGGAGTTAAAAAAAAAAG
>NW_026472131.1:0-10065 GCF_026875155.1 Cherax quadricarinatus
TGTGAATTTTGGTTTCCATGTGATGACTTGAGAATAAGTTATTCGAGTGAGTTTAAATCTTCAGTGCTGATATTTAAATTACACTGTAAATTTACGATGCAGTCTGCACTATTCCTTTCGCATGCGTTATGGAAGAGGAGGCTAGGGCCTATGAGACACTGGGACACTTTGTCTGACTAATGATCATGAAACACAACACAACACACACACAACACAACACACACACACAACACAACACACACACACAACACAACACACACACAACACACAACACAACACACACACAACACAACACACAACACACACACAACACACAACACAACACACACACAACACAATACACAACACACAACACAGCACACACACACACACCCACCCACACACACACACACACACACACACACACACACACACACACACACACACACACACACACACACACACACACACATACACACACACAAAACACACACAACACATATGAAAGACCCCTTGGGGCAAGTGACCATGTGGTTTTAAGCTTCGAATACACAGTAGAGCTACAAGTGGAGGGAGAAGCAGGAAGGCCAGGACGAATGAAGCCAAACTACAAGAAAGGGGACTACACAGGAATGAGGAACTACCTGAACGGGGTTCAGTGGGACAGAGAACTGGCAGGGAAGCCAGTTATTGAGATGATGGAATATGTAGCAACAAAATGCAAGGAGGCTGAGGAGAGGTTTGTACCCAAGGGTAACAGGAATAATGAAAAAGCCAGGATGAGCCCATGGTTTACCCAAAGGTGCAGGGAGGCAAAAACCAAGTGTGCTAGGAAATGGAAGAAATATAGAAGGCAAAGGACCCAGGAGAATAAGGAGAGCAGTTGTAGAGCCAGCAACGAATATGCACAGATAAGAAGGGAGGCCCAAAGACAATATGAAAATGACAGCAGCGAAAGCCAAATCTGACCCGAAACTGTTGTACAGCCACATCAGGAGGAAAACAACAGTCAAGGACCAGGTAATCAGGCTAAAGGGAAAGGAAGGAGGAGAGACAACAAGAAATGACCGTGAAGTATGTGAGGAACTCAACAAGAGATTCAAAGAAGTGTTCACAGAGGAGACAGAAGGGGCTCCAGAAAGACGGAGAGGTGGGGCACACCACCATGTGCTGGACACAGTACACACAACCGAGGAAGAAGTGAAGAGGTTTCTGAGTGAGCTAGATACCTCAAAGGCAATGGGGCCAGATAACATCTCTCCATGGGTCCTGAGAGAGGGAGCAGAGGCACTATGTGTACCCATAACAACAATATTCAATACATCTATCGAAACAGGGAGATTGCCTGAGGCATGGAAGACAGCAAATGTAGTCCCAATCTTTAAAAAAGGAGACAGACACGAAGCATTAAACTACAGACCAGTGTCACTGACATGTATAGTAAGCAAAATCATGGAGAAGATTATCAGGAGAAGAGTGGTGGAACACCTAGAAAGGAATGATCTCATCAACAGCAGCCAACTTGGTTTCAGGGACGGGAAATCCTGTGTCACAAACCAACTGGAGTTCTATGACATGGTGACAGCAGTAAGATAAGAGAGAGAGGGGTGGGTGGATTGCATATTCTTGGACTGCAAGAAGGCGTTTGACACAGTTCCACACAAGAGATTGGTGCAAAAACTGGAGGACCAAGCAGGGATAACAGGGAAGGCACTACAATGGATAAGGGAATACTTGTCAGGAAGACAGCAGCGAGTCATGGTACGTGGCGAGGTGTCAGAGTGGGCATCTGTAACCAGCGGGGTCCCACAGGGGTCAGTCCTAGGACCAGTGCTGTTTCTGGCATTTGTGAACGACATGACGGAAGGAATAGACTCTGAGGTGTCCCTGTTTGCAGATGACGTGAAGTTGATGAGAAGAATTCACTCGATCGAAGACCAGGCAGAACTACAAAGGGATCTGGACAGGCTGCAGACCTGGTCCAGCAATTGGCTCCTGGAGTTCAATCCCACCAAGTGCAAAGTCATGAAGATTGGGGAAGGGCAAAGAAGACCGCAGACGGAGTACAGTCTAGGGGGCCAGAGACTACAAACCTCACTCAAGGAAAAAGATCTTGGGGTGAGTATAACACCAGGCACATCTGAAGCGCACATCAACCAAATAACTGCTGCAGCATATGGGCGCCTAGCAAACCTCAGAACAGCATTCCGACATCTTAATAAGGAATCGTTCAGGACCCTGTACACCGTGTACGTTAGGCCCATATTGGAGTATGCGGCACCAGTTTGGAACCCACACCTAGCCAAGCACGTAAAGAAACTAGAGAAAGTGCAAAGGTTTGCAACAAGACTAGTCCCAGAGCTAAGAGGTATGTCCTACGAGGAGAGGTTAAGGGAAATCAACCTGACGACACTGGAGGACAGGAGAGATAGGGGGGACATGATAACGACATACAAAATACTGAGAGGAATTGACAAGGTGGACAAAGACAGGATGTTCCAGAGATTGGACACAGTAACAAGGGGACACAGTTGGAAGTTGAAGACACAGATGAATCGCAGGGATGTTAGGAAGTATTTCTTCAGCCACAGAGTAGTCAGTAAGTGGAATAGTTTTGGGAAGCGATGTAGTGGAGGCAGGATCCATACATAGCTTTAAGCAGAGGTATGATAAAGCTCACGGCTCAGGGAGAGTGACCTAGTAGCGATCAGTGAAGAGGGGGGGGCCAGGAGCTGGAATCGCCCCCCGCAACCTCAACTGGGTGAGTACAACGGTGAGTCCCCACACAAACACACACAAAAAACACACACAAACCCCACCACAACACACACAACACACCACACAAACAACACAACACCCAAAACACACCCCCACAACACACACACCAACACAACAACACAAACACACACCCCCAAAAACACAAAAACACACAAACACAACACACACCCCAACCAACACACAACACACACCACACAACACCACACACCACACACAAAACAAACCACCACAAAAACAAAAACCCCAACAACACACAAACCCCCAAAAAACCAACAACACACACACAACACAACCAAACACACAAAAACCACACACAACACCCACACAACACAACACACACACACACACAAAACACACACACAACACACAAACACAACAAAACACACACAACAAACACACACAACAACACCAACCCCACCCCAAAACTTCAACAACACACACAACAACACAACAAAAAACCACACAACACACAACACACACACCAACAACACAACGCACCCCAAAACACACACCACACACACAAAACCCACAAAATAAAAAACCACAACACACTCACACACACCACACACACCACACACACACAAAACACCACACAACCACACACCTCAAAACACAACACACAACACAAATCACAGACCCCAGAACACAGTGTTGGGAGGAAACTAAAGGTAGGGTTTATAACAACATAGGGAATAAGAATAAGGGGGAGGAAGGCATGAAAAAGTCAAAGAGATTCACGGACATATACCCCTCACAGAAACAAGCTCCCAGGTATGATGGAAATGCCATTTTTCCCAAACGAGATATCAGATCCTGGGAAAGAAAGGGAACAGAAGGGGTGGAGGGGTGGCCTGCTCATCAAAAAACCCATGGGATTTTTTGAGCTGGGAGAGGAGACAGGGAGAAGCAAAAATTACATAATAGGAAAAAATTCAGCCTGGGGGTCCCCAAAGGGGGTAATTGCAGTATGTATAACCCACCACGAACGCAGGGGGCCCGGGGAAGAGATGATGAGGTAACAGCGTGGTTGACCATGGCTGAAGTGGCCCGGGAAAGGGGTCATGCAGCGGGGAAAGCTACATTGTGGGCGACCTCAGTCCAGAAATTGATGGGAGAACTGGAGCCACATGGAGGCCCCGAACATGGGGGGCTAAGAGATTTGGAGGTGGGACTGGGGAAAACCTCATGTACCAAAACGTAAGGGACACTACCAGAAGGGGAAGGAGAGGAAAACCCGCAAGACTGGTTTTGATTTCGAAAACATAATAGAGTTTAAAGGGGGAGGGGGAAACAGGAAGGGCAGGGCGAATGAAATTTAAAGACGGAGAGAAGATACACAGGCATGAAAATTCCCCGCACGAGGTTTATTGGGACGGAAATGCAGGGGGTCAGTAAATAAAATGAGGAATATGTGATAACAACATGCAAGGAAGCTGAGGAGAAGTTTATACCCAAGGGTATCAGAAATAACGAGAAGGCCAGGATGAGCCCTTGGTTCACTCAAAGCTGTAGAGAGGCCAAAACCAAGTGTGCAAGAGAATGGAAGGAATATAGAAAGTAAAGAACCCAGGAAAATAAGGAGAGCAGTGGTAGAGCCAGAAACGAATATGCACAGGTAAGAAGGGAGGCCCAACGATAATAAGAAAATGACATAACAGCAAAAGCTAAATCACCCACGAAGCTTTTGTACAGTCACATCAGGAGGAAAACAATAGTCAAGGATCAGGTAATCAGGCTAAGGATGGAAGGAGGAGAGATCACAAGGAACGACCGAGAAGTGTGTGAGGAGCAACATGAAATTCAAAGAAGTGTTCACAGAGAGACTCCAGAAAGACAGACAGGTGGGGTCCACCATCAAATGTTAGACACAATACATACTACCGAGGAAGAAATGAAAGAGATTACTAAAGAGCTAAGCTACCTCAAAGGCGATGGTGGGCCGGATATCATCGCCTCATGGGTCCTGAGAGACGGAACAGAAGTTATATGTGTACCACTAACAACAATCTTCAACACATCTGTCGAAACAGGGCGACTACCTGAGGTATGGAAGACAACAAATGCAGTACCAATGTTTAGAAAAGGAGACAGACACGAAGCATTAAACTTTAAAAACCATGTGATTCTGACGTGTATAGTATGCAAAATCATGGAGAAGATTATCAGGAGAAGAGTGATGGAGCGTCTAGAAAGGAATGAACTTATCAAGGATAACCAGCACGGTATCAGGGACGGGAAATCCTGGATCACCAAACTACTGGAGTTCTATGACAGAGTTGACAGCGTAGACAGGACGAGGAGGATGGGTCGAATGCGTTTTCTTGACTGTAGAAGCTTTTGAAGTTCCTCAGAAGAGTTAGTGCATAAGAATTGGATGACCAGGCAGGTTTAAATAGGGAATAACTGTGGGAAGAATCAAGAGAGTGTTAATGGTACGTGACGAAGTGTCAGAGTGGGCGCCTGTGACGAGCGGGGTTCCATAGGAGTCAGCCCTAGGACCTGTGCTATTTCTGGTATATGTGAACGACATGGGAGGAAGATATAGACTCATGAAGTGTCCCCTGTTTGCAGAATGACGTGAAGGTTGATGAGAGAAAAAATTCAATCGGACGGAACCAGGAAGATCTACAAAGGGATCTGTACAGGCTGCAGACCTGGTTCCAGCCAATTCGCTACTGGAGTTCAATCCCACCAAGTGCTACAAGTCATGAAGATTGGGAGAAGGGCAAAGAAGATCGCAGACGGAGTAAATCTAGGGGGCCTGAGACTACAAACCTCACTCAAGGAAAAAGATCTTTGGGGGTGAGTATAACACCAGGCAACATCTCCTGAAGCGCACATCAACCAAATAAACTGTTGCAGCATTATGGCGCGCCATAGCAAACCTCAGGAACAGCAATTCCGACATCTTAATAAGGAATCATTCAGGACACTGTACACCGTGTAATGTTAGGCCCATTTTGGAGTTACTGCGCGGCACCAGTTTGGAACCCACACCTAGCAAGCTTGTGAACGAAGAAACTAGGGAAAGTGCAAAGGTTTTGTAACAAGACTTGTCTCCAGAGCTAAGAGGTATGGTCCCTACGAGGAGGAGGTTAGGGAAATCAAACCTGACGACACTGGAGGACAGGGAGAGATAGGGGGGACACGATAAACGACGTACAAAATACTGAGAGGAATTGACAAGGGAGCAAAACACAGGATGTTCCTGGAGAATGGGACACAAAACAAGGGGACACAGTTGGAAGTGAAGACAACAGATGAATCACTGGGATGTTAGGAAAGTATTTCTTCTAGCCACATAGTAGTCAGGAAGTGGAATAGTTTGGGGGAAAGCGATGTAGTGGAGGCAGGATCCATACATAGCTTTAAGCAGAGGTTATGTCAAAGCTCACGTAAAGGGGGGGAGTGGGACCCTAGAGTAGCGACCATAAGAAGCGGGGCCAGGAGCTCGGCTCGACCCTGCAAACTCATCTCAAGGTGGAGTACACACACACACACAACACACCCACAGTACACAACAGACACGCACACAAACAACACAACCACACAACACACACAAACACACAACACAAAACACACAACACACACACACACACACACACAAAACACAACACAAAACACACAACAACACAACACACAAACACAAACACACTCACACACAACACACACACACACAACACACCACAAACAACACAGCACACACACAAACAAAACAACCTAACACAACACACACCACCAACAACACACACACAACAAACCGCAACACACAACACAATACACCCACTCAACCACAACACCCCCCTAACACACTAGCAAACACACACACAACTAACACACACTACACACACAACACACAACACACACACAAACAATTCAAACACAAAAACACACATCAACACACACACATAACACACACAAAACATACAAACACAACACACACAACACCACACACACACATCTCACACCAACACACCACAAACATCATACAAACACAACACACACAACAAAACACACAAACACAACACACAAACACAACACAACACACACAACACACTCACACACACAACACACACACAAGCACAACCACACTCAACACACACACTACCACACGACTCCTCATACATACAAAAACAAACACACACCACACAAACTCACTCACACACACAACACCACACACAAAACACACAAAACACACACACACAACACATACACAAACACACACACACACACACAACACACGCACAACACACACCACACACCAACACACACACACAAACACACACAACACACACAAACACACGCACACACAACACAAAACACACACACACAACACACACAAACACACACACACAAACACACACACACAACACACACACACAAACAACTCACGCAACAACACAACAACACACACAACACACACACTAATAACACACACACACACAACACACATAACACCACACACAACACACACACAACACACACACAACACCACCACACACACACACACTCACCACAACACACACACACCACACACACAAAACACACACATCACAAACACACACACCAACTCACACAAAAACTACACACTCTTACAAACAAACACAACACAACACAACACAACACACACACACACACACAACACACTCACTATATCACATCAAACAACACACACACCAAACACACACACAACACACCACAACAACACACACACAACCACACACAACATACAAAACAAACACAACACACACACACACACACACAAAACACACACAACACCACACACAACTACACTCACAACACACACATCATCTCACACACACCTATCACTCACACACATACTCACAATATTCACACAATATTAACTCACATCACTACACACACTCTTGCTCTATACACCCATTCACACACAATCTCTCTCTCTTAAACACTCACATCACAAAATCTCTTCACAAACACTTCTCACAACTAACACTCTCTCAAATCACCACACAATCTAACTCACTCTACATACATCTCTACACACATCACACACACAACACACTACTACATTTACTTACTTACACATTTCTAAATCACAAACGCTTCTACTCTCCTCTTACACACATCATCTAAAACACACTCCTCATCACACACCCATTCTCTCACTACAACACAACAACCAACACACACCAACACAACTCACTACACACACCACACACACACACAACACACACAACACTACCAAACAAAACGCATAACCACAAACACACACACAACTCACACTAAACTCACACACAACTCAACCACCAACCACTCACTACTCACTCACTTCTATACTCACTCAATACACACAAAAACACACAACACAAAGAACCACACACAACACACAACTCACCCACATACACAAAACCACACACAACACACACACACACAAACACACACACACACACACACAACTACACACAACACACAACACCACACACACCAATCACACACCACACAACACACACACACACAACACACACACAACACACACACAACACACAACACACACAACAACCACACCACAACACACCACACACACAACACCACACACACACAGCACATACACAAAACACACACACAACATACAACAAACACAAACACACACCACACACAACACACACACAACTACACACCACAAACACACACAACAACACAACAACACACACACACTCAAACACACACACACACACACAACACACAACACACACACACACACAACCACACACAACACACACACAACACACACACTCACAACACACAGAACACACACACACACAGCACATACACAAAAGACACACAGTACACAAACAACACACATACACAGGGGGCCAGGAGCTGTGACTTAACCCTGACAGCAGTGCGTGTCCTTATGCACTGCTATGATCAAGAGGACAGTGGTTGGTGTGTGGTGGTGATAGGGGGTGGTGGTAGTGGTGGTGATAGTGGTGGTGGTAGTGGTTGGTGATAGTGGTGGTGGTAGTGGTGGTGAAGTGGTGGGTGGTAGTGGTGGTGAAAATAGGGTGGTGGTAGTGGTGGTGATAGTGGTGGTGGTAGTGGTGGTGATAGTGGTGGTGGTAGTGGTGGTGATAGTGGTGGTGGTAGTGGTGGTGATAGTGGTGGTGGTTAGTGGTGGTGATAGTGATGAGGTAATTTTAAATAGTAGTGCGTGGTGGTAGTTGTGGTAATTAGTGGTGTAGCGTGGGCTAGTAATAGTAGGTGGTGTGGTAATAAAAGGTAGTGGTGGTAGAGGTGGTGATAAGTGGTTGTAATAGTGGTGGTAGTGATGGTAGTGTTGTGGTAGTAGGTGGTGATAATGGTGGTGGTGTAAGTGGTGGTAGTAATGGTGATAGTGGTGGTGTTAGTGGTAGTAGTAATGCTGATGGTGGTAGTGGTGGCAGTGATGGTACTGGTGTAGTGGTGAAATGCTGGAAGTAGTAACTGGTGGTAGTGGTGTTATTAGCAGTACAGTAGTGGTGGTGGTGGTGGTGGTGGTGGTAGTAGTAGTGGGTGGGGGGTGTGTAGTGTGGGTGGGGTGGTGGTGGTAGTAGTGTGGTGGTGGTGGTGGTTAGTAGCAGTTTGTTAGTAGTGGTAGTAGCGAGGTAGTAGTGGTAATGGTGGTATCTGTACTATTAATAGTAACAGTAGGTAGTGTGTGGTTGGTAGTAGCAATAGTAGTAAGTAGGCAAGTGTTAGTGATAGTGGTGGTCATTTACGAGGTGGTTAGACTACTGGCCTGCCACGCTGGTTGTAGCACAACACTTAGGAACAAGCAAAAAGGCAGGAAGTAGTTATCAGTTAGGTACATTATATACAGCTTATGTACAATATATTCAGCTATGTACAATAGGACAAATGTAAGCAAGAAACACAGTGAGGACAGTAGTGACCAGACTTGAAGGTAGCTCTGCCAAGGATGATTCACAAGTGTACCACATCGCTTCACAACCTTGGTGTGGTTTCTTCTAAAATTTGCAGCTTGAATTACGGTACCCAGCAAAACAATGGGACCCCTGCTCATTACACTCTTAGCACCTGGTTTTCTGGTCTGGAGGTATACCTGTATGGGTGTGTGACATACTCTTAGCATGCCACACCCTCACCCCAGAAGAGCTGTAATAGCCAGGACCAGGCATCCTTCATGAGTAGTGTGCCACCATGCATGAACTGCTAATGGAGCCACCTTTCCTCTCAGCCCATTAGGTAGTGGTCATTCCCAAAAGAACTTCCAAGTTAGACATAACACCCCACACAAAAATGACAATATATAGTTATGCAATGCAC
>NW_026472132.1:0-11483 GCF_026875155.1 Cherax quadricarinatus
TGGGTTTTTTTAAGTCACAAACAGATCCCCTGGTGTTGAATAATTTCCCGCCAAGACCTTAGTCCTGGCAGGGGCCCTCAATCTTGCGATGCCCCTCCTGGCTCCCGAGGAGCCAATATATGCGACATAGCGGGCTAAAGGGCACTCTTCGGGTCATTCAACTGGTCATCTCATAAGCGACAACACCATATGAAACTCCTAACTGTGACACTAGCGAGGGGGAGGATATGTCGTTATCACAGGTAACAGCTTTTCGGGTTCGTTGACTTCCATGGTACACTAGTGTGGCCGCAGTCATCTCTGGTTCCTCTTCGGGAGGGAATATCACTCCTAGTTGCCTGCGGAGTGTCTCAAAAACTTCGTACCTGGGGTGTTTTGTTAAAGATTCCGCCGGTATTCTCCCGCCCGGGGCCCTTCCAATGGGGGGCCCGGCACTGGCTCCCTGCCCTAGGGAGTGTCTGAGACCTAAGTCTCCCATGGGAGGAGGCACAAGTACCCCCCTCATCTTGTGAGCAAACAAACTCGGGCACTGGCCCCAAACCCTGCCCTAGAAGGGCAAGGCAGGGTGTCGAACGTGCTAGCGCTGTGCTCTCCTGTGGGGAGTGTTCATTTTCATTGATGTTGATTCGCTGTATTTCCCCCGGGGTTGGGGGGTGACGATCATCTTCTTTCTTGGCCCCCCGGGTTGGGGGGTGTCGTCTTCTTCTATCTTGCGCTGACTTCCCCAAAGAGAAGCGCAGTCGGGCAAGGCAGCATTTACAGGGTCGATTGGAGCCACACCCCAGCTTTAGCGGAAAAGCAAAGTGCGGGGTGAATGGTCATGGATATCCGTGCTAGACGAGGTACCATCTCAAGGTCCCCATTCTGAAGCATCCTGAATTTCCTCTTTGAGGTGTACTCGACTTCCACAAGGTGGGGTGTTGCAGTGAGTAGCCCGGGTTTTATGTCGCAGTGGTGAATGTAACCGTTTGGTCGTACGTATACTTGACTGTTCCGTCCTGGAGGTGCTGATGGGATTTCTGAAGACAGCATTGTGTTCCCTTTTACTGCTTGGTTGGGTTTGAAGTATGCACCCTTCAGATATCGGACTTGTTGTGGTGGGAGCAGTGCAGTGGCAGTGGCACCGTGAGGTGCATCTTGTGTTTTTGCTTTCTTGACTGGTGGCTGAACTGGTGAAGGCGAGATTTCTGACTGGACAGTTGCTCTAGCAGTGGATGCAAATGGTAGTGGACTCTCATTGTGGGGTTTGCCGACGTCTCAGTGGTCTCTGATTGGTCCATCTCTGTTCTAGTGGAGGTTGTGACAGCGTGGAGCAGCGGTGATGCGGTAATATTTGCAGTAGATTTTAGGATCACAGTGGGAGTGGTGATGCAGGGAATGTGAGGCCAGGCATATTATTTAGTTTGAAAAGTTCATTGATGGTGGTGTTGAAGGAACCATGCTCAGCTGCATTCTGTACATGAGCATACATAATGCAACAAAGAACTTGGTGGAGTCGGCAGTAGGTGCTGGCAGGGAAGTAGTGGGAGCAGCTTGCGTGGCATGTAGTATCTTGGTAGTGTTTGCTTGAAGCTTGGCGATAGCAGAATATGTGGTTGCTTGTGGTTTGGGTTTCTTTTGTTGTTGTTGTTGTTTCTTGAGTATGTCTCTTCTGGTAGGGCACCTGGCAGCAAGAGTATGGTGGTCATTCTTGCAGTTCAAGCATTTAGGTGGTGAAGCAGTAGTGCAATTCTTGAAGTCATGACCCTCACGGCCACAGGTGGAGCAGAACTTCTTGTCCTTGGTAGGACAATCATTTGTGGTGTGTAAGTATGAGTAACAATTATAGCATTGGAGATATGTTGAAATTTCTCTGCTTCGATGAAGGCTGGGTGATGTGGAAGTAGTGAATAGCCAGGCCCTCAGCGAGAGCTCTGGCTGCCATGTTGACGTCACTGAAGGTGACCTTCAGCATGGATGAAGCATTAGGTATTTAGTAATGAAGTCCACCTTGGCCCAAGGTTCTTTGCTTCGATAGATGACTTGATTTCTTCAGTGGCCTGTACAGTGATAAGGTTTGTCGAGTCGCTTGACGAACACAGTTCTCCTGGCCCTCATTGCTGGGGAAGTCAAGACAAGAAATCCCTGGTCTCGTAGACTGGTAGTAGCAGTGTGGTAAGTAGTTCTCAGCCTCTGTGCGTCTGACAGACGACAAACAAAGGCCTCTTTGAGCGATAAAATCGCATTAACATTTGACTTTCAGCCTGTCACTAACGCAGCTGCAAGTGCTAGTTTAGACGACTCATTGGTTGGTGCCACTCGCTGGTTTGATCTTTACTCTGTTAGAGTAATGCATCTTGAGTAAGCAGTGCTCATTGTGTGGTCCCTGGGTGAAAGTAACGCGAGTATTATTTCATGTTACAGAATGCTGAGGTCAGGTGGAGAATGCAACATCTGATGATGTACCGATGGGATTATAGAGTCTAAAATCTTGGTAGCTTGGAAAGGAGATTGGATAAGTTTGTGAGCAGACCTTCTCGCAGTGTTCTTCCATTCCTATGTTCTTATGTGGGATAGCGATGGAGAAGTTTTCTTCGCAAGTGGTTCCGCTATGTTTTAGAAGCCATTATTCTGTTGAAGTTGTCGGATATAGAAATAAGTGATGATTCCAGGATTCTTCGGTATTGAGTGTTGTCTTCTGTGGCGATAAGTCTTGAGTTTCTGTATTTTATTAAGTGGTTTGTGTGAATACGGTGTTATACACCCACACTTACATCCCCATCACACAATCTGTCACTGTCCTTGCGTTAATCTTGACTGCCTTCTTCGCTTACACTGTCATATTCACTCAAGGCATGCAATAGCTATAAGGCCCTTGCGGCCTCTACAGCTGAAACATGTCTCTCAACGCACCAAACTACAACCTCTACAAATCCCTAATACTCCTCTGATAACTTACTCTCCTCTAGCCCCTCTCTTTCAGCAAAAATAAACTTACTTAAACTGCAGCGTGTCCAGAACAAGGGGCTGCGGGTGGTGCTTGATGTCAGATGGGGACTTCGCCCTAAGCGAGTCCCCTCCCTGCCGAATCAACATCCCTGCTCTGAATCTGTCTGGAAGACGCTCAGACAGAAAAAAGACAAACTTGAGACACACATACTACGGCCTCTCTCCCGACAAGACATTCGCAACCCAAAAACCCAAAACACAACCTTTCTACCCCTTTGCTGATCCTGCTCCTAACCCTATTTAAGAAATTTTGGGATTCGCTGCAGACCTACTGTGAAGGTCCATTCTCGACCCATTAAAAAGGGAGGATGACAAAGATGACCCCAGATCAAAAAATTTCCCTAGAGGAAACAAAGGGCCCGAAACGCACCTCTAGAAAGACGTAAATTTAGGGGGTTTAATTGGGTTAAAAAGGGAAGACGGGAAAAAAAAAGGGATGTAAATAGTGTGCAAAATCTACCTAACAGGACTCGCAGCAATGGTTTTAATTGGAAAAATTCAATTCAGAAGGATATGGGAAATACTGGTTTGGAAATAAGAGTTGTGGATGATGGAAACAAACTCCAAAGGGTACCGTATAGAGGCCCAGAACGTTGTGTAGCTTAAAAAAAAGTTGGTAAATACATGAGTAGATGGGGGTGTGTGATTTAAAGACCTGATAGCTTGTGCTAACAGGCGTTGCCGTTTTCCTCCCTTAAGTCAATGTGACCTGCCCTTTGACGGGTTGGGGTTGCATTGGCTATAAGCCGTGGGAAAGACTTGGACCTGCCTCGCATGGGCCTAGGCCTTCTGCAGTGTTCCTTCGTTCTTCCCTTCTCTTATGTTAAGACATGGCTCAGTTCTACACTCCTCTCTAGCGCTAAACTTCGCCTGTCCCTTCCTCCCCGCTCACCCCACCGAGTCCCAACAGAAGAGCCTGAATTTCTCTTCTCAATCTCTGTCCCACGATCGCCTTCGCTGCTGGGTTAAAGCCCTGGCTCTATTTCTACGACTAAGAACACTCCTCTCCAGCGCTATTCTTCGTCTGTCCCGTCTTCCCCACTCTTTCCCATTTGGGACCCTTACCTGAACTTGTTTTCGTTCGTTCGCTTCTGCTTCACCTGGTCAGTCGAGCTCTGTTCCGATCACACAGTTGCTCTACACTCAAGAAGGCTCTCTTTGACCGCGCCGGGTTGGGAATTTTTTTTCTACAAACGTCACATCTTTTTCACAATGCTGTCGCATCGTGTGAAAAAACAAGCCTGTGAATGGTGCAATAAACGACTCCTCGAAGTTAGCTTTAGCTACCGTCGTTAAGACCTGCCTGCTGGGCAAATTTACGGCAATCCACTCTCTGAAGGACTCCTTTTATTGTCGTCTTGGGACAGACGACATGGAAGCATCAAAACTAATGGACGACTCTTCACTCAGGACCCTACAAACACAACAATTCACTCTATCCCCGTTTCCATTCTTGAAGTCGAAACGTTCGGTCTTGTGAAAAGACTGGACAATATCGTCACTCTCTCTCTACTGAAGCACTGAAAGACATCTATTGAGGAACAAAACACCTGGGCACATGTGTAATTTATCAACATGTCGTTTCTCTGAACCATTCATTACAAAAGTCTCGGTGCCGAAACAGTCAAGATGCCTGTGAATCACCGCTTCACTTTACACTCGCCCAAGTTCTTGAGTTCTCAAGCCTCTACGTTTCACCTTCGGTAACAAGGCTAAATTATACCACCTATCTAGGAGCAGCTTCAAAAAATTCGAAAATGGCTCCATTGCTAAGCTGCCTCCTCAGTTACTCCTATAACTCCCCATATGTGTTCACCCTCTGATGTGACCTAACCTGCTGCCAGCTACTCAAGATTCAAGACTTCAACTACCACAAGTTCGATGCAACAGTCCCTGCTATTCTTGTTCTCAAGTCTGCCCCACGAATCGTCTTAGCTACTGGGTTTTAAGCCGGGCTCTATTTCTCTGACTAAAGAACACTTCTCCTCCAGAGCTATTCTTCATCTGTCCCGTTTTCCCCGCTCATCCCATTGGATCTTACCTAACTTATTGCTTTGCTTTGCTTCTGTTTTCACGACTCAGCCACAACACTCAGTTCACGGAGTTCACTACCTTATCACAAGATAGGCACATGGCTTCTGCCGAAAAAAAAGGGGGCCACGATGCTCCATGAACACGACGGGGGACTCGGATTTGGAAATGGGGGGCCCCAATTCTAGCGAAGAAGTTGCGAGACCACTCCGTGTCTTCAGGGAAGAGGAAGATCCTGCTCACATTGTAGCAGATCTGACATTTTCCAACCATGGAGCCAGCGAATATGGAAACAGGGGAGGAAATAAACACCCCACCCCCCGAAAACCAAGAAGGATGGATCCCTGTGCGAAGAAGAAGAAGCGCCGTCCGTCCAAAGAGCAGGAAAAACAAGCTCAACCGACCTGGCAAATTAAAGGGTAAGCTTACGGGGACCACGAACCCACTATGGCGTTGTTTCATACCTGGAATTACGACACAACCTGAAGTTCAACTTGAGGGGAGAACCAATATTGACTCCTCTCAACAAAGAAATGTACACATTGAAGAGAGTCATGGAGACAGATCGCTCATTTACCCTGGAGGAACTGGACTCTCGGCAGAAGATCACCAAGGTGTAGTGATGCGATACCCGCTGATGATGCCCATCAAGGCAGTAGCAGCTCATCCCAGTGTGGTGTCAGCTCAAGGCAAAGACGGCAGGCAACGCACCAACCCGACAGGTCCTCATTCAGCATGTAGGACCACTGCCACCCCCAGCTGGACCTCGGTTTTTGGGGCAGGTACGATGTCAGGACCTTCACAGCAAACCAGTTTTGCTGTTTAAGGTCAGCGTATGGACACCTGGGTGCACTCTGTCCGAACAGAGTAATCTGCAGTGTCTGCAGCCAGCACCACCCTACCGAGGAATGCATCACCAAGCTGAAAAATGCATCGCCACCAACTCCACAATGCCCGAACTGCAGGCAGAAACACAATGCCTGGAATCCTCGATGCCCCGAGAGGCTCGCCAGAATTCAAGAAGTCTGGAAGACGCCAAAAACTCGGCAACAGGCTACAACGGATCATCACTCTCAGCAGACGATGGGTGCAGAGAACCCTGCTATACCGCAGATCTCTCAGCAGCTAACCCAAGTCAATGCCCAGAAATTCCCAACCCTCGAAGCCTCAACCAGGCGTCAAGGTCAAGAACCTCCAGCACCCCTACCTCAACGAAGAAACAGAAACAAGAGGAAGAGGAGGCATCAACAGGGTACATCTGGTCAATGCGATCAGCAGGCGGCACTAAACGAGCCCCCACCGGCCATAGCACGACAACGCAGGCACTCCTTACCCGTCACAGGCGCTTTGCAGGCTCAACTGGCACCTCACCATCAGATCCCGGCTACCCAACCTGGTATACAGCAACAGACCACGGTACATACAATAAAGAATTCCAACCCTCAGCAATCCCTACAGACCACAACAGCCCAGATAATATCCACTGTTTCGAACCCAACCCCAAAGCAGGCCCTCACTAGGGAGGATCTCGTAACACTCATCAAGGTGTTCACGGACCTTATTTGCAACACAGTCAACTCCACGGAACAACAGAGCGTATTCCGGCAGATGGTCAGTACGCTCCTGAGAGTGTGCTTACTGACCGAGGAGGAGACAGTGGATGCCATGAATTTGCAGGTTCTCAGAGCGGGCAGGGCTCAGTCTCCAGCTCAGGAAACAACAGCGATGGAATAACCTCGGTACCAAATCACACCCTCAGGGTCCTACAATCGAACATTCAGGGCCCGAGGGGCAAACGTGCTAGCACCTCTTGCTGGAGGCAGTAATTCGGGATCAGGTTGACATCGTCTTGCTACAAGAAACTGACTGTCCCGACGATCTGCCCAATACTACCCGGTTTTACTGGGTATTTTCGGCACATGGACACGGGCGTTTACTGCAGAGGCACAGCTGTATTTGTATCCAATACATTACCTCACGAGGTTATAGCCAACCCTGTGGACTGTCGGGCGGATGTCGAGGTACAGGCCATCCTTGCACACATACCTGGGGCGCCCATTACCATCTATAACATTTACAAGAACCCAAGACACACCCTCGACATTACAGAGCTCCTCGCACTAGCACGCACTGAGTGCATTATTGTGGGTGGAGATTTCAACGCACATCACCCAATGCTGCACTCTCACTCAGCAACCAATGCTGCTGGCAGACACACAGCAATGCTCCACACATATTCCAGAGGTAAAGTTGCTAAACAATGGAGACCCCACACACCTGTTGGGTGGCTGCTTCGAACTTACCTTCGGGTCAAGACAACTCGCAGCAGGAGCCACATGGGAAACTCATCCTCACCTTGTCAGTGACCACTTTACATTGATCACCACCTTCAACTCAACAGGCCTCCCACAGTTGTGCTGCCCCTAGTTTGGACGTAAAGGGGGCCAACTGGAACGTGTTCCAGGATTATCTTCTTGACTGGGGTCCACATACTCTATCGAAGACTGTGATACGGCTGAACAGGAGCTAATAACTGTTCTCATCCAGGCAGCAGAGTGCGCATTTTCAAAGAAGTCCGCAGGAAGGACTCACAAAAGAGACGGGTTGGTTCAACAACGACGAGGTGGGGGAGCAGAACCACCGCATCAATTCCTTTAGGAAGCTATACAGGCGTAACCCTAGGGCAGAGAAACAGGAACACTCTGAAGCCATTGTGCAGCATGCCCGCCCGAGTCTCTCTCAGAGTAAAAACTGAGAAATGGCTGGGGTGGTGCTCAAAATTCGGGCATCAACACCACCTTATCTGAGATATGGGGCAAGCTAAAAAATAGCAACTGCCAAAGCAAAACCCCAGGCCACCAGCACACCCAAAACCCACCCAGGAATCTGAGAACCCAGTGGAGCTTTTTACTTCCATGGGAGCCTCCACTCAGCTCCCACAGGACATCCAGAATATACAGACGGAAACCTCTGCCACAGCGCCAGCCCAACGATACAAGCTGCATGTGAGTCGGAAGATTGACTGATGAAGACCTCATGGACTTGGGAAATCCGACGTGCCATTAAAACACAGGTGACACTGCCCCTGGCATCGATGGTGTTACGTACTCCCATGATTGCACGGGCTGGGCAGAGTGGGTGGGAAGCCATACTAACATCATTAACAAGTCGTGGAGGGCCGGGACACTCCGAGCAACTTGGAAGAAAGCTGCCATCGTACCAAATTTCCCAAAACCCAAGGACCCAGGCAGTATGAGACCCATATCGCTGACCACTGCTTAGCCAAAACTGCTGAGAGGATGGTGTTAAACCGCCTCCATGGAAACTTGGACCCTCTCATCAATCACATATTTGGCTTCGCCCCAAAGGAGTGTGGTACAGCAGAGTGCATAACCACGCTACTAAGCCAGATTGCTGTTAGTAACAAAAAACCTAGTATCGTCGTCTACCTCGACCTTGAGAAGGCATTGAACAAACCAGCCCCACAGCAATTCTAGCAATACAGCTCGGAAGGAATCAAAGGACGCCTTCTGGCCTGGATAGAGTCCTACCTTAGGGGGAGGCAGGCCTGTTGTCAGCTTTCAGGGACACTACTCTCCTTTAAATCCCTGGAAACTGCACGCCACAAGGTGTGGCTCAGTCCTACCCGTTTAACATCCTTATGCAGGAACTTGTGGCCCCTTTCCCTTCATAGTGGTACACAGCTCCTCAACTATGCTGTTGATCTTGCACTAGTAGTGAATGGAAAAAGGGAATTTAGAGCGACAGGCTCAGAGACCCCTTTGGACCTAATTACGCAGTCTGGGAAGGAACTTGGCCTCAAGATCTGGGGCCCAGAAATCTCTTGCAATGAGTTCAAGGGACCCGATTTCCCGTGAATAGATTACGTATTCAGGATATAAACTTGAGTGGACAGGCTCCTACCTGTACTTGGGAATATACATTGATAAAAAGCTGACCTTTCAGAAACAGGCCGAGTAGTCAGGTCCCGTGCTCTATTCAGACTCAACGCCATGAGAGCCATGACGAGGCACTGTGCATGGGCAAACAAAGATGTACTTCGCTTTTAATATATACAAGCTATAAAGCTCACTCATTGACTACGGTGCACCGGGGCTAGCTCATCTCTTCCCGCAGAGCAGGCAAAGGGGAGGTCGTACAAAAACCCGGCGATAAAACTGTGCTTGGGGGCCCCCATCTGACCAACACAGTATATCTCAATCTGAGGGCCCGGGTTCCTTCCTTGGCTGACAGAGTAAGGTACATAAACGCCTGTAAAGTATCCAGATTCTGCACCGGCAGCAAGGTACCCCACTAAGGAGACGGATATTGACAACCATGACACAGATCCCACACTCTTCACGGACTACTCCTGCATTCGTTCGTTTTGTGCTGCTGGGAAGAAGCTGCTGCCTATACAACCACTTCTTGAGAAGAATTGTGACCTTCCTGTTGCTGGGTACCACCAACCACCTCCCTGGCGCTCAGATCCAGCCGATGTTTGCATCATGCAACTACCCATCTCTAAGCGCCCCTGCAGTCAAGACACCCTCAGCGAACATGCTGAGACAAGCATGGCACTGGCAGAGGGAAGCACAAGTGGAGTGTATTTCACATATGGTTCTGTTGACCCTGACAGGAAGAGAGCAGCAGCTGGACTGTACCACAATGGTCACACACAACGCTGGCGACTCCCTGACCACTGCATTATCCTTCAAGCTGAGCTGGTGGCGATTCAGCAGGCATTGTCACATGCCGTACGACATCGACTCCGACCTGTCATACATGTTGATTCCACCTCGGCAATCAATGCCCTCTCCCATCCTCAACCACAGGACAATGTTCACCTCATCACATCGATCCTGAGCATAATGACAGCCTTAGAAGTTCAGGGTAACAGATCGACGTTGAACTGGATCCCCACCATGCTGGGATCTGGGGGAAATGAGGCGGCAGATGATGCAGCCAAGGCAGCAAAAAGACATCCACATGTTGGGAAATTTCCCGTCCCCATCAGCCTACGACCCGACCAAACTGGTGGCTGCCATAGCCCTGAAACTTATGGGGAAGGTCTTAGGTGATACCCATCTCAACAGTGGTACCGAGCAGCGACTCAGAGAGATCCACCTCCATATGATAGAAGCTGGTCCAGAGCGCAGTGTACCGCCATCCTTTGGCTTCGTTTGGGCTTTCCCACAGCCAAGATGATGGTAGACAAGGCTGAGGAGGAGATGTGCCAGTACTGCCAGCACGTTGTCCAGCGGCCCCTAACACACTATTCTTCTGGAGTGCAAGTTACTGATACACTCCGCAGGCAACTAGGACTGATATTCCCTCCCGAAGAGGACCCAGAGATAACTGCGGCCACACTAGTGTATCATGGAGTCAACGAACCAGACAAGCTGTTACCCGTGATAACGACATATCCTCCTCCTCGCTAGTGTCCATAGTTAGGAGTACATATGGTGTTGTCGCTTATGAGACGCACCAGTTGAACTGACCAGAAGAGTACTTGAGCAGCATACGTCGCATCATTGTAGAAACTTTTCTCCCTCGGGAGCCAGAGACGGGTCATCGCAAGATTGAGACCCGTGCCAGGACTACGGTCTTGGCAAACATTATACATACATACTGCTTCTGCTTCAGAATCTCCACGACTACGGTGCTCTTCGCACCTACTCCAAGGTTGAGGGACTGATTACCTCATCTGTATATAGTCCTACTGTCTTCAAGTTATGTCCTGGAATTTGTATTGATAAAGCCACTGGATGGCGAAACGTCTACAATAAAGATACCCAGATGTTGCAAATGTGTCTTAATTTCATCTTTTCGGTATTATATACCATTCTTGCACAACTTGTCAGACACTGCAACATCATGGAATCATGATTCTGAAGACATGTGCATAACCTTCACGAATACGACAACTACTACTACAACTAACCCATCTCTTTGGGAAAGACCTACTTCCACTGGGGAATCCCACCTACCAGTGACTATGCCCTCGTCCCACTACATCGACTTTGTATATAAGCGCCAGGCTCCTTGATTCTGCTTCAAATATCCACGACTACGGTGCTCTTCGCATCTACTCCAAGGTTGAGGGACTGATTACCTCATCTGTATATAGTCCTACTGTCTTCAAGTTATGTCCTGGAATTTGTATTGGATAAAGCCACTGGGTGGCGAAACGTCTACAATAAAGATACCCAGATGTTGCACATGTGGTCTTAATTTCATCTTGTCGGTATTATATACCATTCTTGCACGACACCATCAAGCCCACCCTTCCCACTCGTAATATTTGTCCAATCTCTTTTTAAGCTACCCAAGGGCCTAGCCTCTATCACCCTAACTGGAAAGATTGTTCCACGCATCCAAAACTCTTTTTAAAAACCAGTTACTTACCTATGTCATTCTAAATCTAAATTTATCCAAATTAAATCCAATTTTTGGGTTTTTAT
>NW_026472133.1:0-11527 GCF_026875155.1 Cherax quadricarinatus
TTCTGGAAGAAAATCCCAAACGGGACCTACATTTCCTCAGGGGGAAAAGGTATTTCCCAGGACACAGTGTCTCATCAGTCATTGCTGCATCTTCAATAAAGGTAAGTGTCATTTATTCTTCATTTAGTAGACTAGTACATGCAGAATATATATTGTGCATGTACTACTCTACTATTGTGCATGTATCCTTCTCTTTGTGTATAGGAAAATGTATATTTCATGTGGTAAAAATTTTTTTTTCATACTTTTGGGTGTCTTGCACGGATTAATTTGATTTCCATTATTTCATATGGGGAAAATTCATTCGCATACCGATCATTTCGCATAACAATGAGCCCTCTTGCACGGATTAAAGTCACTATGCGGGGGTCCACTGTAATGTATATTGTATAAGTGTATACTCATTGTATTCAACACAATAACTGCACTAATTTGTTTATCATTATATTGCTTACAAAACTTGTTTACAAGTTTATTGTAAACAAAATGATGAAAATATTAGTGTGGTTATTGTGTTGAATACAACGGTACCATATAGTACCATATGGTACAATGGTGCCATAGGGTGCAATGGTACCATATGGTACAATTGTACCATATGGTACAATGGTAACATATGGTACAATGGCATCATATGATACAATGGTACCACATGATACAATGATACCATATGGTAGAATATGGTACAATGGCACCATTTGGTACAATAGTATCATATAGTACAATGGTACCATATGACTCATGAAATCGTAATGACACGATTGCAAACAAACCATACCCCGGCCGGGATTGAACCCGCGGTCAGAGAGTCTCAAAACTCCAGTGGCTAACGCAATGGTCTGGAGTTTTGAAACTCTCTGACCGCGGGTTCAATCCCGGCCGGGGTATGGTTTATGGTACCATATGGTGCAATGGTACCATATGGTACATTGTACCATACATAACAATGATACCATATGTTTCCTTGTACCATATGGTGCTATATGGTACTGTTGTATTCAACACAATAAACACACTAATAGTTTCATCTTTATTTTGTTTACAATAGTTGTTTACAATAGTTGTTTACCACAAAAATATGCAAAAATGTTATATATTAGTAATGTTCTATTATATATTTACAAATGTACAGGAACTCGACAGGTTACTTGAGGTGGATGACAGAGTGCTTTGTCTTGGAAACCGCTGAGTCAGTAGCTAGCTTGTGTCGCCACTCACTCAGTCTTGGCTGGTGCCTGCTGCCACCAACACCTCCTATTGACCATATGGTACATGGTACCATATGTTAGAGGGTACTATATGGTATAGGGTACCATGCAGTACAGGATAACATGTGGTACAGGATAACATATGGTGCAGGGTACCATATGGTGAAGGGTACCATATGGTGAAAGGTACCATATGGTACAGGGTACCATATGGTGCAGGGTACCATATGGTGAAGGGTACCATATGGTGAAAGGTACCATATGGTACAGGGTACCATATGGTACAGGACACCATATGGTACAGATACAAGGATCCCTATGGAAATATGTCACCCTGACTTTTTTGGGTTATCCTAGGATTTTATACATATGCTGCTATGTATGATAATCTATGTAACTGTATTTGTGTGCACCTGAATAAACTTACTCAAGTGCATGTGGCATCGTAAGTAAGTTTATTTAGTTATACACAAATAAAGTTACATATATCATACTTAGCAGCATATGTTTAGAGAACCTAGGATAACCCAAAAAAGTCAGAGACTTATTTTCATTAGGGTCCCTGTACCCTATACTATATGGTACAATGTACCATATGGTATAATGTACCATATGGTACAATGTACCATATGGTACAATGTACCATATGGCACATTGTACCGTTGTACCATATGATACCATTGTATGACATGGCACCATTGTACCATATGGTACCATTGTACCATATGGTTCAAAACCATAGAATTCGTCTTCAGCTCCACTTCCATCAGTCTTAGAAATGTAAGTTGTGAAAAGGAGAGTCAGAATTCGCCCGGAGAGTGAGTGGGGAGTGAGAGCTTCCTTGTCGCCAGGCACGATGA
Organism: Cherax quadricarinatus; assembly: GCF_026875155.1. Lineage (NCBI taxonomy): Eukaryota > Metazoa > Arthropoda > Malacostraca > Decapoda > Parastacidae > Cherax > Cherax quadricarinatus. Next base: position 2,069 of record NW_026472133.1, read on the forward strand.
ACAAAGCTACTTTGGCCGTGTTCCCACAATGCCATGTGGGCGTCCAGATTTTTTCTATAGTGCGCACACACCACCCAGGCCCATTCTCTCAGATGTAGGCCTACCAGCCTTCTCGCGCTAAATTTGATGCCGCTAGAATTTCGGCGTAGATCTACGGTTTGGACCCTGAACGTAAAGCCGTAGATCTACGGGACGGACCCTGAAAGGGTTAAAGTGCAGGCATTGTACTTCCCATTTCCAGGACTCAAGTCCGACTATATAAAAAAAACCGGTTTTGCTGAATCCCTTCACTAAATATTACCCTGCTCACACTCCAATAGCTCGTCAGGTCCCAAATACCATTTGTCTCCATTCACTCCTAACACGCTCATGCACGCTAGCTGGGAGTCCAAGCCCCTCGCCCACAAAACCTCCTTTACCCCCTCCCTCCAACCTTTTCGAGGATGACCCCTACCCCGCCTTCCTTCCCTTACAGATTTATATGCTCTCCATGTCCTTCTACTTTGATCCATTCTCTCTAAATGACCAAACCACCTCAACATAACCTCTTCAGCCCTCTGACTACTACTTTTCTTAACTCCACACCTTCTCCTAATTTCCACACTCTGAATTTTCTGCATAATATTTACACCACACATTGCCATTAGATAGGACATCTCCACTGTCTCCAACCGTCTCCTCGCTGCAGCATTTATAACCCAAGCTTCACACCCATATGAGAGTGTTGGTACCACTGTACTTTCATACATTCCCTTCTTTGCCTCCAGATATAATGTTTTTTGTCTCCACATATACCTCAACGCACCACTCACCTTTTTTCCTTCATCAATTCTATGATTTATCTCATCCTTCATAAATCCATCCGCTGACAACTCAACTCCCAAGTATCTAAAAACATTCACTTCTTCCATACTCCTCCTTTCTGATTTTATATCCAGACATATAGTGGACCCCCAACCAACGAAGGCATGGTCTAAATACACAAATAACCTGCACAAAAAGAGAGATGCTTACGACGACGTTTCGGTCCGACTTGGACCATTGACAAAGTCACACTAACCAGAGGTGGAGCAGGACGGCTATATATAGGCAGGAAGAGGTAAAGAGTAGTAGAGGTAGTATAAGCAGTAAAGCAGAGCAGTCAGCAGCAGCAGCACAGCAGCAGCAGCAGCAGCAGCAGCAGGGGCAGCAGCAGCAGCAGCAGCAGCAGCAGCAACAGCAGCAGCAGCAGCAGCAGCAGCAGCAGCAGCAGCCAGCAGCAGCAGCAGCAGCAGCAGCCAGCAGCAGCAGCAGCAGCAGCAGCAGCAGCAGCAGCAGCAGCAGCAGCAGCAGCAGCAGCAGCAGCAGCAGCAGCAGCAGCAGCAGCAGCAGCAGCAGCAGCACAGCAGCAGCAGCAGCAGCAGCAGCCAGCAGCAGCAGCAGCAGCAGCAGCAGCAGCAGCAGCAGCAGCAGCAGCAGCAGCAGCAGCAGCAGAGCAGCAGCAAGCAGCAGCAGCAGCAGCAGCAGCAGCAGCAGCAGCAGCAGCAGCAGCAGCAGCAGCAGCAGCAGCAGCAGCAGCAGCAGCAGCAGCAGCAGCAGCAGCAGCAGCAGCAGCAGCAGCAGCAGCAGCAGCAGCAGCAGCAGCAGCAGCAGCAGCAGCAGCAGAAAGCAGCAGCAGCAGCACCCAGCAGCAGCAGCAGCAGCAGCAGCAGCAGCAGCACAGCAGCAGCAGCAGACGCAGCAGCAGCAGCAGAGCAGCAAAAGCAGCAGCAGCGCAGCAGCACAGCAGCAGCAGCAGCAGCAGCCAGCAGCAGCAGCAGCAGCAGCAGCAGCAGCAGCAGCAGCAGCAGCAGCAGCAGCAGCAGCAGCAGCAGCAGCAGCAGTAGTACAAGAGTTGTATATAATACCGACAAGATGAAATTAAGACACATGCACAACACCCGGGCATCCCCATCATAGACGTTTTGCCATCCAGCCAGCCACTGGATGGCGAAACGTCCACAACAAAGACAACCAGACGCTGCACATGTGTCTTAATTTCATCAGTAGTTGTAGTAGTAGTAGAAGAAGAAGAGGTAGTAGTAGTGGTAGTGGTAGAAGTGGGAAATAAAAAGGACAAGCCAGTCAAATACAAAGGAAGGGGAGCACTGCAAAAGAGCTAGATGCCCACAGAGGGAGAGCAAGCGCACAGAGGTGCGTGAAAGGGAAGTGGTGAAATAAATGAAGAAGGAACAGAAACACGAGACAGGAGAGAGAAAGACAACCCGGAGGAGAAAAGGAAAGAGGAAAGGGGAAGAGGAAGAAGAAGAAAAAGAAAAAGAAAAAGAAATAATGAGGATTCAGGTTAAGTCACGGGTGTTCTGAAGTTTGGAGCATTTTACAATGTAGTGGGAGAGGAAGGCATCTACAGAGACGAAGCCAGGGCTAAGGTTCATACAAGATAAGTTGTGTATTAGAGAGGATTCAACTAGACGGCGACTGTACAAGTTGGAAGTAGGGAAGACAGTTTTAGCAGAAGACCAGTCAATAGGATGGCTATGATCTCTGACGTGACAGAAAAGAGCATTGTTAGTGTCGGCAAGCCTAACACTATTTTTGTGCTCCCTAAGTCTGTCAGAAAGAGATCGACCAGTTTCTCCGAAGTATTGAAGAGGACAGGAGGAGCAAGAAATAGAGTAGACACCAGGAACATCTGTAGAGGGAGGAGAGGTATGAACGAGATTAGTGCGAAGAGTGTTAGTCTGGCGGAAGGTAAGCACTCCCTCAACTACCTCAAGTCTTACCTCAGCAACAGAAGCCAATATGTGTACGCAAATGGGGCAAACTCTTCTGCACAACCAATTACAGTTGGTGTCCCACAGGGAAGTGTCCTTGGCCCTCTTCTCTTTCTCCTATACATAAATGACCTTCCAAATGCTTCGCAATTACTCAAACCCACACTATTTGCAGATGACACTACATACGTCTTCTCTCACCCGAGCCCAGTCACGCTAGCCAATACTGTAAATACCGAATTACAGAAAATATCTACCTGGATGAGGACTAACAAACTTACACTAAACATTGACAAAACCTACTTCATTCAGTTTGGTAACAGAGCTACAGATGTCCCTCTTAACATAATGATAAATGGATCACCTATCACAAAACTAACAGAGGGAAAATTCTTAGGAATCCACCTTGATAATAGACTCAAATTTCATACACATATACATCAAATTTCTAAGAAAATTTCCAAGACTGTAGGCATACTATCGAAGATACGGTAACTATGTTCCACAGTCAGCCCTCCTGGCCCTATATCACTCTCTTATTTACCCCTATCTCACTATGGAATTTGTGCATGGGCTCAACAACAATTAACCATCTCCAGACCACTAATTACCCAACAAAAGGCGCAGTTAGAATGATAACAAATTCTCACTACAGGCAGCACACTCCACCAATATTCCAATACACTAAACCTACTCACCATACAAAACATCCATACTTATTACTGCACCTATTACATACATAGAACACTTAACTCTGATATTAACCCTCCCCTCAAACATCTCCTTGCCAACCTCAACAGAACACATGACCATAACACAAGGCACAGATCACTCTTTGATGTTCCTCGTGTCCATCTCACACTATGCAAAAGCTCAATGCACATAAAAGGCCCTAAAATCTGGAATTCATTACCTGTAAATATAAAAGAAACACTACCTGTTTATAAATTCAAGTCTCTTCTCAAAGATTACTTACTCACCCAAAACCAAATAAATACTGAATAACTGAACATTATAAATTGTATATCTTAAATGTTTCTCACAATTATATCACATAAATGTTAAACCTAAAACCCAATCTAACTTTATTATTTTTTAAATACACTACCTAACAGAATCACTACCTAACTGAATGCAACCATATGACCTGTCTTTGTAATACTCACTTGTGCTTTATAGTTATCTGTTTACATTAATGTTTTATCACTGATTTCATCATTGCTTAGTAGCAGCGCTGTATAGTCCTTGTGGCTTAGCGCTTCTTTTTGATTATAATAATAATAATAATCATTGCTTAGTTAATCTTAAGTTAATTTTAAGCCAGCCCGTAATGCTATGCATAGTAATAAGTGGCTTTGGCATACTGCTCTTATCTGTATTTTTTTTGTACCTCTGTATGTGTGCACAAATTGGAAATAAATAAAATAAATAAATAAAAATAAATAAGGGACGGAGAGAATTGTTGAGATTAGAAAGACCCGGAAATGTAGGGAAGGCAGAGGACAGAAGAGTTCTCATGAGTAGAGAGTTTGGGAGAGAAGAAATTGCGTTTAGCACGTGAGAGGGCAGAGTCTATGAAATGGGAAGGGTAGCCAAGACGGGAGAACGAATTATGAAGAGTGGAAATTTCTGCTGGAAGGAACTGAGGAATCACAGATGCGGAGGGCACGGAGAAAGAGGGAGATAAGAACACTTTTCTTGACACTCCTTCGCACTAATCTCGTTCATACCTCTCCTCCCTCTACAGATGTTCCTGGTGTCTACTTTATTTCTCGCTCCTCCTGTCCTCTTCAATACTTCGGAGAAACTGGTCGATCTCTTTCTGACAGACTTAGGGAGCACAAAAATAGTGTTAGGCTTGCCGACACTAACAATGCTCTTTTCTGTCACGTCAGAGATCATAGCCATCCTATTGACTGGTCTTCTGCTAAAACTGTCTTCCCTACTTCCAACTCGAACAGTCGCCGTCTAGTTGAATCCTCTCTAATACACAACTTTCCTTGTATGAACCTTAGCCCTGGCTTCGTCTCTGTAGATGCCTTCCTCTCCCACTACATTGTAAAATGCTCCAAACTTCAGAAAACCCGTGACTTAACCTAAATCCTCATTTTTTCTTTTTCTTTTTCTTTTTCTTCTTCTTCCTCTTCCCCTTTCCTCTTTCCTTTTCTCCTCTGGGTTGTCTTTCTCTCTCCTGTCTCGTGTTTCTGTTCCTTCTTCATTTATTTCACCACTTCCCTTTCACGCACCTCTCTGCGCTTGCTCTCCCTCTGTGGGCATCTAGCTCTCTTGCAGTGCTCCCCTTCCTTTGTATTTGACTGGCTCGTCCTTTTTATTTCCCACTTCAGCCACTACCACTACTACTACCTCTTCTTCTTCTACTACTACTACAACTACTGATGAAATTAAGACACATGTGCAGCGTCTGGTTGTCTTTGTTGTGGACGTTTCGCCATCCAGTGGCTGGCTGGATGGCGAAACGTCTATGATGGGATGCCCGGGTGTTGTGCATGTGTCTTAATTTCATCTTGTCGGTATTATATACAACTCTTGTACTACTACTACTACTACTACTACCACCACCACCACCTCTTCCTGCCTATATATAGCCGTCCTGCTCCACCTCTGGTTAGTGTGACTTTGTCAATGGTCCAAGTCGGACCGAAACGTCGTCCTAAGCTTCTCTCTTTTATGTGCGGGTTATTTGTGCATCGTTCCAGTCACGGTATTGTGCCTTTTTTGTTATTTATGCATGGTCTAAAGACAAATTCGACTAACGAAGCATTTGAGCGTAAAAATTTTGGCCCGACCAACGATGAAAAACTCAACCAATATGATTCGTCCCGAACCTGTCTGTCCAGCCTGAGCACCTCAGCTGCCCTGCCGTCAGCTAGTGTGCCATTGTTTACAAGCCAGGGCGGACGGTTTAACACATGCATTCGATACATTTTGTATTATTCCATTGACTGCTAAATAAGCCACCATGGGCCCGAAGAAAGATTCTAGTACCAACCCTGTGGTAAAAAGGGTGAGAAATACTATTGTATCACAGTCAGCTGCTGCTCCTGGTGTACCATAGTCAGCGGCTGCTGCTGTACCACAGTCAGCTGCTGCTGCTGCTGTACCACAGTCAGCTGCTGCTGCACCACCGTCAGCTGTACTACTCAAAGATGTGGAGTGTGTTGTTGGTGTGGCTTAATGAAAAACAATTAACCCCAGAGGGTTTAGCCACCCAGGATAACCCAAGAAAGTCAGTGCATCATCGAGGACTCTCTAACTTATTTCCATTGGGGTCCTTAATCTTGTCCCCCACGATGCAACCCACACCAGTAGACTAACACCCAGTTGAACAGGAAAAAATGCCTGGAACTAGTGCTCATATTGATGAATTTAAGGCCAGCAAAGGTCAGTTTGAGAGATTTAAGAATTGTAGTGGCATACACAATGTGATTAGGCATGGCAGAGCTGAAAAAATTCCAACCACAACAAGTGTTCAATTGTGACAAAACAGGCCTGTTCTGGAAGAGCTCAATGGACAGATTTTTGGTGTGACAGAGGTCCAGTGACTCTCAAGTTGTTCCCAAATTAATGCAACTCCATCTCCCTCAATTTCAAGTACCTTGAAACTGAGCACAAGGTAGCAGAAATGTTCGATTTTTGCCAAAGTTCAAAAATAAGCAAATCATGCCAAGCTCCAATACACGAAACGGGTAGTCTAATACAGTGGACCCCCGCATAACGATATTAATCGTGCGGAGCTCATTGTTATGCGAATTATCGTTATGCGAATAAATTTTCCCCATAGAAATAATGGAAATAAAATTAAACCCGTGCAAGACCCCCCAAAAAGTATAAAAAAAAAAAAATTTTACCACATAAAATTTTAAATTTTAATACACAAAAAATAAAAAAGGGCCCTGCAAGATAATGACACTTCCCTTTATTGAACATTTGGTGATGTTTGATGGGAGGGAGGGGGAGAGAGTCTTAGTGTTTAGAAGGGGAACCCCTTCCCTTTAAAGACTTGAGGTGTAAGTCCTTTTCGGGGGTTACCCCTTTTTTTTTTAATCCCCATAGGCCCAGTTCGAGTCAGGACTTCGTTGCACAAACTCTGTCCATAGGGGCCCTGTACCTCTTGTTCCTTTAGATTTCCTAAAGTGTTTCAAACATGTCATGTAATATCACCACAGGCTTGCAATAGCTGTGTTAGGGTGATTGTCATCAAAAAAGGGTTTTCACTTTTAAAAACATATTCCCCACATTTCCTTAATCTTTGAAGTAGGCAATTTTTTCAATTTCTCTTCCCCTCCCCTGAAGCAGTTTCCTCAGGGCGGCCTCTTGTGTTGAAAATTATCTAGCAGTCACAGTGGGTTGTTTTCTTTTTCCTCCCCCACCTTTTCCCCATCATCCCACTAAACCCAACCCAAGCTTTCCAATGCCCCAATGGATTCCCCAACGGCATAGGATTCCCCCGGGGTTTGCCTCAAACCTTAAAATCCCCTTTTCCCACATTTTGGCCACAGTTTCTTCCAAGCAGAGTTCAAGGTCCTCTTAGCCTCCCTCCCAAGCCTTTTTTAGGTTTACACAATTGAGGAAATTTTAAAATGATCTCCCAACTCTCTTAGAGTCAAATTTAGTTTTTTTTGAGGGGCAAACAAAACACCTTTTTAAACAGAGCTTTTGTGTAAAGTTTTTAAGTTTGCAAAAACCCGCTGTCCATGGCTGCAGAGAGGAGTGGTATTGGAGGGAAAAATTTACCTTAATGGTTTAGTCCCCATAAAGTCGCTTGCCCCGTCGTAGGTGACCAGGGGCATTTTCTAACAACAGGAGGCATTAAGGCAATTTTTTTTCAGTTAGGTAAACTTTCACTTGGAGGCAAATGCTTGGTGTAACCGCATAAAAAAGTCCCTGTGCCCCATGCCTTACTTTTGCCCTTAAGCACACACAAATTGCCTTTGAGGTATTCTTTTCCCTAAAACGCTTGGGGTTTCTGATGATACACTAAAAAAAGGTTCACTTTGCAATCACCACTAGATTGGAACACATCAACAGAGAAAGATGTCTTTCAAGGTTATGTCCTGGGGTGCCTTTTCCCCCTGAATAATGTAGGCCCGCTTGTTTTTTCTTCCAAAACAGGCCTTTTTATAAATTAAACATTGTTCGGTTCAGCCCTTCACAGTCTATGATCTTAAATTTCCCGCAAAATTTTTTTCAGCGCTTTGTGGCCCGAATGGCACCTCCCCACCTTATCACACTATGTATCCCCTTTGTTTCTTAAATCTCTAAAACCAACCTCTGGGGCCTTAAATTCACTCAATCATCCTAGTTGCGGCATTTTTTAATTAAATCCTCATGAACTCCTACCCTTTTCATTTGATCATTTGAGGATGATCTCCTGCTATTGTTTTTCATTTATCCATCCCAATAAGACTCTCAAATTTTCCCCATCACTTGCATTCGTTTCGAAAAACAGTTAAACCCTTTGGGCAAGAACAGTTCTTGTTCCCTTTTTGTTGGGCACAATAGTAGCGATGGTTAAATTGGGGTTTTATATACCCCCGGGGCCAGCTCGGAACACCCCATCCACTTTCATACTTAGCAATATCTTTTTCTTAATCTCTTAGTATTTCCCCCTTATTCCTGTAGGGTTGGCACTAAAAGCTTTTTTGGGGCCCCATGTCACTTATTTTGCAGAAAAAAATCCCCAAAAAAACAGTAAATACGAATGTTCGATTGTACGCTTGGGGTGTTACCGCAGGGGGGTGGTAAACATCCCCGGCGGAAAAATGTGGGTGGTCAGGGCCGCACATTAGCGCGTCTCGGAAATAGGTTGAGCGGGTTTTTTAGCATATGCAGGCAAAAATCAAAACGATAAAATGTATCGGTATGGGGTTTTAACGTTATGGATGCCAACGGTATGTGGGGGGCCATGTATTCTTTCATAAGTGGCTCATATTTTTATGCCATTTTTACATAAAGCAGTAGTCTGCATAAAAAGTAAATTTCTTATTTTTTTGGAGAAAAAAATTCAAAAGGGGAAAACAAAAAAATGTAAAAGAGCCTGGGGTAGACTAATGAAAGAAAAAAGTGTTTATTTTTAGGCCCAAAATTCTGTCTTTTTTTTCTGGACCCATTTGAAAATTAGCATTTTGAAATTTGTGTGAAAAATTGGCAAAATTGCCAATTTCTGACCCCTTTTTGGTGCTGAAATCGCAAATGGGTGGTTTTTTTACTCATTCGATAGAAAAAAAAAGGGAGTTCTAGCGAAATAGTTATGATTTTTGTCAACTGGTACATTGGAATTGCCAAAAAATAGGGCTCAGAGTGGGCGAAATCGCCAATGCATAAACATCATCGTGACTGCTAACTTCGCGAGAGCATAATTCCCTAAGTTTTCCCCCAAATTTTATACTTTTTTGGGGTCATTATTTGGAGGAAAAAATTCTCTATCATTTCACAACAATTTTTTTTTTTTTTCGAAAAATTTCCGACCCTGAGAACAAGTTTAGGAGAGGAAAGCAACCCTGGATAAGGATTTGGTACCCAAAGTCTTTATGGAAAGGGATTCCCTATGCTGTTGTGGAATCCATTGTATCTCTGGGGAAGTCCATGGGGTTGGAAGTTAGTGGTGAGGATGTGGAAGAGTTGGTGGAGGACCCCAAGGAAAAAACTAAGGAAAAAAGGAACCTGAACAGGCCCCCACTGACCC
>NW_026472134.1:0-30000 GCF_026875155.1 Cherax quadricarinatus
GCCCCGTCCCCCCCCAAAAATTCTTATTGTCAACAATCGAATCATCCAATCGAGTGTTTTTTTTTTTTCATCACGGAAAGTTTTTATTTTTGTCTGTTTGGTGAATGTTTTTTAAGTCATTAATAAGAGGTGAGAGAAGGTAATTATGAAATTGAGAAAGTTTATTTAATAATTAATTCTACTTAAAAAAAGTGTTTATTCTTCTGAATATCTTCTTTATCTTAACCACAATCTCTAAAGTTAGTAATTTCTTCACATATTTACAACTTTTACCACTTTATTTCATCAAAAATTATAACCCTTATTGCACTTTCTTAGGGGAAAATTTTTAAATGATATAAACAAAAATTATCTAAATTCTCATACACAATTTATACAATATTAATTTAATTAAACAATGTGAGGGAGAGTGTTGATATGTCTAGATAACGGTACATATGTATTGTATATATGTGTTTAGTAGTAGTGTGTTGTAGTGGTGTATGTGTGTACACATGTATGTATATATGGTGTTGGTAGTAGTGTGATTGTAGTGATGTGTATGTGTACACATCATGTAAATATGTGTGTTGGTAGTAGTGTGTTTTGTAGGATGTGTTGGTTAAAACATGTATAAAATGTGTGTTGGTAGTAGTGTGTTTGTAGCGATGTGTAGTGTGCACAAAAATGTATAAATGGGTGTTGGTAGTAGTGTGTTTGTAGCGATGTGTAGTGTACAAAATGCATGTAAAAAATTGGGGTTGGTAGTAGTGTGTTTGTAGTGATTTATGTGTACACATGTATGTTAATATGTGTGTTTTCATAGTAAGTGTGATTGTAGTGATGTATATAGTACACATGTATGTATATATGTGTAGATGAAAGTGAAAAGTAACATAAAAAAAACTTTATGATCTACATAATAATTCAAGTAAAGAAGAGCCCCGTTCCGTGGTACAGCTGTCAGCTTGACGACTCTGCTGTCAGCACAGTTCCGGGGTACAGCTGTCAGCTTGGCTGACTCTGCTCAGCCTGGAGACTGTTGACAATAGCAGGTAAAGTTTATGTCAGAATTATGATTATTGAAGTGAGATAAAAAATAATATTGATAACATAAAAAGACGTAAGTTCAGAAATTTGAAGGTAATTTGTGGATCAGTTAAACACTGAAATACTGAAGTTAATTACACTTACATAAAGGAAAATTACATGGGTGCATTTTATAGTTGTGGAAAACATATATAAGAGATGTTAACAGAGTAGAGCTTTGATAGCTAAAGTGTTGAATTAAGTTACAATATGCAAGAAAGATGATAAATTTTTAAACCCCAACAAATGAGTCTTAGATAATGTTGTGTGATGTCGCCTTGATGTAAAGACGTGTATATATATATATAATATAAAATATATATATAATAAAATAAATATATATATATATATAAAAAAAAATATATAAATATATATATAATATATATATATATATATAATATATATATGTATACAAGGCAAGCCATCATGTAGACCAGAACTTTATTAACATACTGTGTTAAAACTCTGTAAAACACATTTTACATGTACGTACATGTATGGTATAATACAAAAAATTGCGACCTTAAAATTTCCCTTTTTTGAAACACGAAAAACAGAAGTTTTTTTTAAATTTGTTGCAATTTTTCATGGAGGAGATTTAGATTTTCTCACTTTCACTCATACATACACAATAACATGTACACGCGATATTCTTACATGTTATAAGCATTCATCCATAATAACATGCACACATGACAATCACACAAAACATGTACACATGAAAAATCATCAACACACAACATGTACTCATGACAATTATCAACACACAACATGTACACATGACAACATCATTTCCAACCAACCCCAACATGTACACATGACAATCATCAACACACAACAGTACACATGACAATCATCAACACACAACATGTACACATGACAATCATCAACACACAACATGTACACATGACAATCATCAACACACAACATGTACACATGACAATCATCAACACACAACATATACATATGATAATCATCAACACACATGTGCATATGGCACCAATACACAACACGTGAAATTAATGTGTACATAATAACATGTACACATGACACACAGTGCTCCACTAGTGCCTCAGTCTGTCACATCTTTAAATATTCACAAGTTACACAAAGAATGTTCTCAAAATACTGTAAACCAACATTTTTTTTGTCTTGTGTATTTCTGAATATTGAAGCACAAAATCATATCTAAATTTCCCTTATATTGTGTCTTCTACATTGTTTAATCATGTGGACGAGTACATGTATGTCTATGAGAATGTGTACACATGTTTTTGTACTAAGTGTTCGGGGGATGGGCTTGGGTGATATGTTTTGTGTGTATGTATGTGTATCTCAGACATATTATAGTGATAGCAGATAACTGGGGTACATTGTTGTGTGCGTATTAGTAGACATGGAATTGTGTGTGGTTTCTTATGTATCAAGTGTATGTATAATGATGAAATGATAAGGTGAATGTGTTTAAACGTATAAATATTTGTGAAAATACTTATATATGTGAAATGAAAAAAATTTCTGCGCTTTTTTAGGCTTTGAGTGCCAAAATGTAAAAGACGAATAAATATAAAAAATGAAAGCAGTGTAATATTTAACATATTTTATGATGGTGGTGGAAAAATTTAACCAACATTTGGGTATTCATCTGCAATAATAAAACACTCACAAATACTTTTAAACAGCTAAATAAGTAAAAAAAAACTTGTTCTTCGTATATTTTCATAGTGTAACATAAAAGGTTTCCCCCAAAATTTACTTTAATTAGCCTCTCGGATTGGCCGAACTGGTGAGGCAGCTTGGTGCGTCTAGCTGACCTACGGTCCAGGCTGTCTGGTGGGTGTAATTACTGGACGCATTTTTTCTGTGTGTGTCACCTCCAGTAATTCCACCCACCTGGACAGTCTCTACCGTAGACCACTAGAAAAGGGCCAAGTTTCCATGCAGCGAGGTCACTGAAGGTGGCAACCGCTGACTCTGGGAAGTGGGAAGGGAGTCCACCTGAGGTGACACTAGTGGACTCCTTGAGACACTGACCAGGGAAGGCACCGCTGACTCTGAGGAAGTGGGGAAGGAAGTCCACTCGGTGACACAAGTGGACTCCTGGAGACACTGATCCGGGGAAGGCACCGCTGACTCTGAGGAAGTGGGGAAGGGAGCCCCACTCAGGGGGACACAAGTGGACTCCGGGAGACACTGATCCGGGGAAGGCACCCCGACCTTAGGGAAATGGGGAAGGGGAAGACATCCGGAGCGAGCGGATGGATTCCTGGATACATGAACTTGAGGAAGGTTGTTGTTGAGGCTGACCTTGGGTAAGTGGGAAGGGGAACATCCGGAGCGAGCGAGGGATTCCTGGATACATGAACCTGGGCAAGGCAAAATAACCATGCATTTGAGGCTGACCTTAGGCAAGTGGGGAAGGGGGAGACACCCGGGAGCGAGCGATGGATTCCTGGATACATAACCTGGCAAGGCAAGGGAATACATGCAGTTGAGGCTGCCCTTTGGGGTAAGTGGGAAGGGAAATAATCCGGCGGTAGACGGAAGGATTCCTGGATACATGATCCTGGGGACGGCAAGAATACCGCTGACCTTGGGGAAGTGGGGCAGGGAGTTCAACTGAGGTGACATAAGTGGACTCCTTGGAGACACTGATCCGGGAAGGCACCGCCGACCTTAGGGAAATGGCGAAGGGAAGACATCCGGGAGCGAGCGGATGAATTCCGGGATACATGAACTTGGGGAAAAGGTTTTTTGTTGAGGCTGACCTTGGTAAGTGGGGAAGGGAAAACACCCGGGAGCGAGCGGATGGATTCCTGGATACATGAACCTGGGCAAGGCAAGAAAACATGCAGTTGAGGCTGACCTTGGTAAGTGGGTAAGGAAGATTCCGGCGGTAGACGAAGGATTCCTGGATACATGATCCTGGGGACGGCAAGAATACCGCTGCCCTTTGGGGAAGTGGGGCAGGGAGTTCAACGAGGTGACATAAGTGGACTCCTGGGACACTGATCCGGGAAGGCACCGCCGACCTTAGGGGAAATGGCGAAGGGAAGACATCCGGGAGCGAGGGGATGAATTCCGGGATACATGAACTTGTGGAAGGTGTTGTTGAGCTGACCTTGGGTAAGTGGGAACGGGAGACATCCGGAGCGAGCGGATGGATTCTGGATACATGAACCTAAAGCAATGCAAGAATACATGCAGTTGAGGCTGACCTTGGGTAAGGGGGGAAGGGAAGATACCCGGGCGGTAGACCGAAGGATTCCTGGATACATGATCCTGGGACGGCAAGAATACCGCTGCCCTTTGGGGAAGTGGAAGGGAGTTCAACTGAGGTGACATAAGTGAACCCCCTGGAGACACTGATCCGGGAAGGGCACCGCCGACCTTAGGGAAATGGGGAAGGAAGAAAATCCGGGAGCGAGCGGATGGATTCCTGGATACATGAACTTGGGGAAGGTTGTTGTTGAGGCTGACCTTGGGTAAGTGGGAAATGGGAGACATCCGGAGCGAGCGGATGGATTCCTGGATACATGAACCTGAGCAAGGCAAGAATACATGCAGTTGAGGCTGACCTTGGGTAAGTGGGGAAGGGAAGATATCCGGCGGTAGACGGAAGGATTCCTGGATACATGAACCTGGGGACAGCAAGAAAACAGGTTGGTGAGGCTGACCTTAGGGAAGTGAGGAAGGGAAAACATCCGAGGCAGACAATGGATTCCTGGATACATAAAACCTGGGAAGGCTGAGGCGGGAAGGCAGAGAGAAAAAGAGAGGCGAGGCTGACCTTAGGGAAGTGAGGAAGGGAACACCCGGGGGGCCCACGGATGAATTTCCTGGACACATGAACCTGGGGAAGGCGGGGGGGGACCTTAAAGACGAACCACTGGCCTCCACGTGGCAAGGTCTGGTAACTCAGAGATAACCCCTGAGGCTGACAGGGTTCGCAAATATATTATAATTCATTCTCATTCGCTGCCTGACCACGGTGGAGTGGGTTGTGCTCGGCTACCTCAGTTCGTCAAAAACCCTTGAGAAGTGAGGACGTGCCTGCCTTTTACCAACAGGCGCTGCAGACTACAGGCGCATCAACACTGTTTGCGTTGAGTTGACCCCTGGGCTGTCACCGGAGCCACGATGGACTTGTTACTACCGGCGTTTAACCGTGATACCTACGGTATCGCAAATGAAGAGATAGTGGTGTAGCACTTAATGGGACACAGGGACTTCTTTAAAAATTTGACGTCACAAATGTTTATGAAGCGGTGTGGATAAGTATCAAGAACCATTATATCCGTCAATTCAGCTGTATCAGTACGTCAACATGATGTATCACGACACTACACATGGTTAAAATAAGGAATGTGCCTTTTGAGGCGAATGAATTTGTTAAAAAGATGAACTACGTAATTATGGTACGGTTCATATGGCCTCTGCCCAATGGGTGGGCCGCTGGACCTTATGCGGAATTTTTGGGGGAACATTTTTCAGTCAAAATGACCTTACGCCACCCCAAATGACGTCCTATATTATGTTGCAAGCATTTTCGAACTCAAGTATATGTAACATATGGGGGGAAAACGTCGTACGTGTCGGCTGTGTGGATCGTATGCCCAAAATAGCTGCACATTTTGTGGTAAGCGTCGTGGGAATCTCCAAATATCGCAACAGCAAAAACCCGGGAAAGGGCGGAGAAGTGAGGGACGAGAACAGTCTTATGCTCACCCGTCTCGACAACGGACATCTTGAGTGAAGAGGTAAAAAAAGCGCAGGAGAATGCTTTGGGGGATGCAAAACAGCGAGAAGAATCACCATCACTGGACATAAATAAAGTATTTGAAGAGCTCGCCCACTATGGGGGACGAGGATGTAGCGGGTTCTTTAGTGAAGGCACTGGGTGTATTGTTAGACGAGTCCCATCCCTCCAACCGGTGGAGGATCCAGGTGCAAATTTGGGATCGTTGAGCATCATGGTGAGGCGACGGATGAAAGCATGATCTGGGGTGTCGCATGGTATGATGGGGGAATAAAAGCAGAAGTGGAGGGGCATCATGATAGTACTAAAGAAATCCCCAAAGCAGGTGGAGGGTAGGACGCGAAAGCGAACTGCGACCCCACCAGACTCAGACGACTGCTTACTCCTGCCCAAAGGCCAGGAAAAAGTCTTTGGGGGGATGTACAGAGGAAAGGGAACAGTGAATCCACGAAACAGAGTTTATCAAGGTGATTCCCAAAAAAAGGGGGGAGGGATAGAGGTGAAAATGTATAAGTGAAAAAGTCTATACCTAGAACCAAAGGAAAATCCCATTAATTGACTTTTAAGGGTTTTGACAATAAATATTAACGGTTTGAGAACTGAGCGGAAGCGAAAGTGGTTTAATGAATTTTTGTGCGTCTAGATGTGGAGTGGTATTTATCCAAGAACACAATTACAGAATTGGATATGAGTTAGAAATAGATGGTTTACGATGTGTATATGGAATATGCGACGAGGTTAAAAGGAGGCGTCGCATTCTGGGTAAAGGAAAATAGCCCGTTTGTATACGCCATATGAAAGGGGGGAGGGAGAGTGATTAGGGTGGATGGTTTTATGGGTAAGAGTACATATAAGGTTTTGTAGGTGTAAAATGGCCGGCCGAGGGGGATGTACGACTTAAAACTCATTTTGTACAAGATGTATTAGTATATCATCTACGAGTTTACCAAAGTAGCGATAATAGGGGGCGACTGGAATTGTGTAATACGACGAAAAGATGTGGAGCCTCGAGGAGCGGGTTGTTGCTTGGGGGTTCCCCGGAGATTTATTGACGAGTGGGGGGTTAAAAGGATGTGTGTGGGGGTGGCAATGTGGAGCATCCTTTCATTAACGAGATTATGCGGCGAGATTGGATAAAAGTACGTGTCTAGTGCGGGTTTTCAGTGCGGGGAGTGAGTGTGATAAATGTGGTTTTTTTCGGGTCATAGAGGAGTTGTAATGTGTAATATTGAGGTGTGGCCCAGAAAGGGTCCCCTCAATTTTTGGGAAATTAAATGTAAAGTTATTGAAGAGAGAGGAAAGTCGTTTTCTTTTGGCAAAATGTGGAACGCCTTGTGGGTTTAAGCACCTGGAGATGGGCTTGGTTAATTGGTGGGAAATGATAGCCAAAAAGCGAATTAAGAATTTTATATTAGTCAGGAAGTGAGATATAATCGTTACAGTATGGTTTCCAACGATATTTTGAGGGCAGTTGCGCGACTGCTATGTTACAAGCGAATGCTAGTTATCCTGTTACAGAAATTGAACGAATTAAGGAGCAACTACGAAATTTACAAACGAAAGGTTTGATGGGGAAAGGGTAAAAGGGTGGAATCGAAGAGGTTTGTGGGAGATCGGCCGTCGGGGTGTGTGTTGAGGAATCAACACAGACGTCGCAAAGCAATGGAGTTAATGGGGTTTGAATGTCCAGTAGGTATGCAGGGGTAAAGAGTGAAATCAGGTGTTGATGACGACGGAGGGTATGAGTGGGTATATTGATGCTTGGGTTAAATTGAAAACGCAAAGTGTTGGAATAATGAAATTGCATTGCAGTCAATCGGTAGGTTTGTGCGTTTGAGCTGGAGGGGCATGATCGTTTGATGTTGGGGGGGCCGATAACGGAGTGTGAGACTTGGAGGCTTTTTCTGGGCGCAATTGGGTAAGGCGCCAGGAATAGATGGGTTGCCCAGCGACTTTTATCTTCAAAATTTGGGAAAGTTTTAAAGGGGTTTTTGGTACGTTTATTCAATATCATGAAGCGGGATGGGGTTTTAGGGAACAACAAAGGTTGGCTGTAGTAGTCCTATTTCCTAAAGGCGAGCCATTAACGGTTAAAGATTATCGTGCAATCTCGTTATTATGTGGGGACTATAAAATTTTTGGAAGGATCTTGGCCAACAAATAAAAAAAGTCCTGGGGAAAGTGAATTGACAAGGGACAATATGGGGTGCCGGCAGGTTTGTATGAAGTCACGGTATGATTAGAATTTTATTGAAGAAAGAGTAAGATTGGGAGGGGGGGGGTATTGGCTATAGATTGGGAGGCGGCATATGATAGTGTGGAACGGGAGACGTTATGGAAGATAATGAGATGGCAGGGTTTGGGGCGGAAATTATATCATGGGCCAAATTAATGTATCAAGAGGCATCCTTTGCGTGTGCAGGTGAATGGAAGGTTGGGAGATCGGATTCAGATGGGGAGGGGTTTGCGTCAAAAATTGTCCCCTTTTAAAAAATTTTTTTGCTTTTTTTCAAGATCCCTTTTATAGAGGGATAAGGTTTTAATTGGAAGCAAATGGGATGGGTAATGTAAGGTGGGGAGCGGGCATTGTTGGATATTCGACGACACGACGATTTTGGTGAGAGAAAACAAAGGATTGATTCGGGTAGAAAAGTTAGTGAAAGTTTTTGGAAAAAGCTACAGGCATACGACAAAATTGGGAAAACAAAGTATATGAATCTTGGAAAAGGGTCGCGTGAGGAAGGAATGGTTGCTGAAAGGTGGGAAAGGTGGACCAAATAAAGATATTGGGATCGTTATGTAAATTATATCAAGTCAGCACAACAAATAAATTCCGTGCGTAAACGTTGATAGTGTTCTGAAGCGTCTTAGTGGGGTTTAAAAGCTGCTAATTTAAGTTTGCAACAAAAGGGGGATAAAACGAATGTGCTATTATAGTAAACTGTGGCATGTTACGGTAATATTTCCGATACTTCGTTGTGAATTAAAAAGGTTACAAAAAAGTGTTTTTAGATTCATTTGGGGAACAGGGAGCGAATGTTAAGTAGAGCGGTGTCACACTCCCGGGGGCCGTGGAGGGCTGGGAATTATAGATGTCGAAAAGAGGATAATAAGTATGCAAATTTAAAACATAGTTATAAGCGGGAGGGGGGGGGAAAGAAGACGGTCTTCATAGGAACATCAGATATGCGACGGTGGTGGGGGGGTAGGAGTTCATGATAGGTAGGCCCAAAGTTACGGGTCTCAAAACGTGAGGGATCACTCACAAATTAAATTGAGAAATCTTGAAGGGCAGAAAGGAAGGCTCTGGTAGCGGCGGTAGAAGGGGTTTATCCGATGTATGATTGGCGTAATATTTGGGGGCGTTTAAATAAATTGCGTTTAAAACCTAAAGTCAGAGAAGTTTTGAAAAGATTTTTTCATGGGAAACTTGCCGCAGGAATGGTTTTATTCTATAAAGAATACGAGAGGAATGGGGAATGCAAGGGTTGTGGAGGATTGGCGACTATTTTTCATACGGTAAAATTTTTGCGATTTTATTGAACTTATAAGGGTTGGATGGTAAGGTTTTAAGGTTAGGGGGGAGGGGGTTTGCAGGTTTTGAGGGGTTTTAAGTTTAGATATAACTGGGGTGAATAAAAGGGTTGAGAATGCGATTGGGGATATGATTAAAGGAATTTTATATACATGATTGGGCTATGAGGGAGGCGGACGTGCGTGCAAGAATTAATGCATTGGGAGCAACTTTTATAGGGCACAGTGTAAAATAAAGGGTGTAGGAGGGAGATGGGAGAGAGATTTTAGTGAGGGTTATCGAAATTTCACATTAAGGGATTTATGGATTTGCAAAAGGGTAAGGGAATACGACGGGGTATTTTCCTAGACATGGAGAGCTGTTTTATATGGATGTATAATTGAGTTTTGATATCTAAGGCAATTGGGGTTATTACCCGAGGGTTTCAGCAACTACACAGTTTATCATTTAGAAAGGTGTAGCACTACGATTGCATATTTTTAATCATGTATAAATCATTCAAGGACTTTATGATGAAAATTTTCAATGTACCAAATATGTTATGGGTGTCTTTACTGTTTTTGATTTTAATTGTAAGTGGTAAAAGTGTTTCCTAGCATAAGAATTGGTTTTTTTTATTTTTGTTATATTTTATGCTGTGTTACAGTGTGCTTTACAGTAATATTTTTATTACATGTAACTAGTTTGCATTATTTTTCTTTTTTTGCTGAGATGTAAAAACATCACATCGTAGTTTTGTTTTGTTATATTGGATGTTTTTTATAGTGACTTTTAGTATTATCCCGTTTCCTTCTTTGAATAGTAAATACCTATGTATGTTAAGATCTCGTGATAATCGCCAATATTAATGTTTTGAGTATCGTGGTGCTCTGTTAACACCTGAGATCTTAGAATTAGTCTTGCATTTCGTGTGTTGACAGGCAGAAACCTACACCTAGTATGTGCCTGATGTATCTCATGTTGTGTAATGTGTGTGCTTGTGTTGTCATTTTGCGTGTTTGTTTGTTTTGTTTATCTCTGTTTTTATTGTACAATCTTCATAATTTCCCAGTGTTTGATGTTTGGTAATATGTAACCTTGTTAGAGATTTCTTTAACAAATAAAACAATACCACTGTAATGTATAGTGTTGTGGTGAGAGTGATTACTAAATGTAATATACGGTGTTTGTGTGTGAAGTGTATATTCATTGTAATAACGGTGTGTTGTGTGTGAGTGAAAAACCAATGTAACATACGTTGTGGGGTGTGTGATGTAATACCAATGTAAAAATACGGTGTGGTGTGTTGAGTGTGTATTACCACTGTACTGTATGGTTCGTTATTAGGTCTCGGGTTAAGTGCGATTCTAGTGCAGTAATCTTTTTCGTGTATCTTTTTAAATATATTTCTGTCATTTGTATCGCACTGTTTTAAATAAAAAATATAAAAAAAAAAAAAAAATCATTCAATTTATTATTATTAAATTTTTATTATTATTATTATTATTATTATTATTATTATTATTATTTATAAATTTTTTATTTTTATTTGTTATTATTATTATATTATATTATTTGTTAATAATATTATTATAAATTATTATTAATTTATTATTATTATTATTAATTTTTATTATTATTATTATTATTTGTTAAATTTTTAAATTTTTTATTATTATTTGTTATTATTTTTAATTTTTATTTGTTGTTATTATTATTTTTATGTGTTATTAATTATTATTTTTATTATTATTATTATTTATTATTATTATAATTATTATTATTATTATTATTATTATTATTATTATTATTATTAAATTTTTTTTTTTATTATTTGTTATTATTATTATTATTATATAATTATTTTTAAATTTTTATTATTATTATTAATATTATTATTATTATTATTATTATTATTATTATTTTGTTATTTATTATTATTATTATTTTTATTATTATTATTATTATTATTATTATTATTATTAATATTATTTTATTTATTTGCTATTATTATTATTATTATTATTAATTTTTATTATTATTATTATTATTATTATTCAGATTTGGATTCAAAGCGCAACCCAGCCTCCCTGACAGTAGCATAGGTGGTGTTTTATTCCCACTCCCCGCCTCCCCGACAGTAGCATAGGGGGTGTTATTCCCACTCCAGCCTCCCTGACAGTAGCATCGGTGGGGTTTTTTCCACTCCCCGCCTCCCTGACAGTAGCATAGGTGGTGTTATTCCCCCTCCAGCCCCCCCTGACAGTAGCATCGGTGGTGTTATTCCCACTCCAGCCTCCCAAACAGTAGCATCGGTGGTGTTATTCCCACTCCAGCCTCCCTGACAGTAGCATCGGTGGTGTTATTCCCACTCCAGCCTCCCTGACAGTAGCATCGGTGGTGTTATTTCCCACTCCAGCCCCCCAAAACCCAGTAGAAATGGGTGGTGTTATTCCCACTCCACCTCCCTGAAGCACATGGGTGGTGTTTATTCCCACTCCAGCCTCCCTGACAGTACCATGGTGGTGTTATTCCCACTCCAGCCTCCCAAACAGTAGCATCGGTGGTGTTATTCCCACTCCAGCCACCCTGACAGTAGCATAGGTGGTGTTATTCCCACTCCAGCCTCCCTGACAGTAGCCATGGTGGTGTTATTCCCACTCCAGCCTCCCAAACAGTAGCATCGGTGGTGTTATTCCCACTCCAGCCTCCCTGACAGTAGCATAGGAAGAAACTTAAAAAAAGAATCGCTGAAAGGATAATCTCGGTGGAGACACCACCATCACGCAGACGTATAATACCAGCTGACTTGATTCATCTTATAAGTAACAAACGAACCTCCACCTAAAGTCTTTTACCAACAGAGTCCTGCCAGCACTCTATTTCCAGCATAAACCCACCAGAATCTTCTGGTAACAATCCTTCCAGTAGTGTTCTTCCAGTAGCGTCCAGACTTACACACTTGAATCCTAGTAACAGAATCCTAAGAAAAGAATCCTGTTAATAAGTCTTTAATCAGATATTTACCAAACATGTTAAATACAGTGTTATTAACTCTGGTGTATCAGACAGACTTTATACACATCACAACACAACGATGGTGGTGAAAAACACATAAAAGCAGTACTTACCGGCTTCGTGGCATATATCTCTGCAACATAGTGCACTACAATATTCAGTAGTGTAGTATGCATTCAGTATGCATTCATTGATACATCACAGTACATAACAACAGTCTGGGAGACAGTAGCACACAGTCGTACTGGCCAGGTTGTGGCAACACAGTCATACTGGCCAGGTTGTGGCAACACACAGTCGTACTTGCCAGGTTGTGACAACACACAGTCGTACTGGCCAGGTTGTGACAACACACAGTCGTACTGGCCAGGTTGTGGCAACAGAGTCGTACTGGCAAGGTTGTGACAACACAGTCGTACTGGCCAGGTTGTGGCAACACAGTCGTACTGGCCAGGTTGTGACAACACACAGTCGTACTGGCCAGGTTGTGACAACACACAATCGTACTGGCCAGGTTGTGGCAACACACAGTCGTACTGGCCAGGTTGTGGCAACACACAGTCGTACTGGCCAGGTTGTGGCAACACACAGTCGTATTGGCCAGGTTGTGGCAACACACAGTCGTACTGGCCAGGTTGTGGCAACACACAGTCGTACTGGCCAGGTTGTGGCAACACACAGTCGTACTGGCCGGGTTTTGTGGCAACACCCAGTCGAAACTGGCCAGGTTGTGGCAACACACAGTCGTACTGGACAGGTTGTGGCAACACACAGTCGTACTGGCCAGGTTGTGGCAACACAGTCGTACTGGCCAGGTTGTGGCAACACACAGTCGTACTGGACAGGTTGTGGCAACACACAGTCGTACTGGCCAGGTTGTGGCAACACACAGTCGTACTGGCCAGGTTGTGGCAACACAGTCGTACTGGCCAGGTGTGGCAACACACAGTCGTACTGGCCAGGTCGTGGCAGCCACCGCCAAAATTCTTATTGTCAACAGATCGAATCATCCAAGTCGAGTGTTTTTTTTTTTTTCATCACGGAAAGTTTTTATTTTTTGTCTGTTGTGGTGAATGTTTTTTTAAGTCATTAATAAAGAGGTGAGAGAAGTGTAAGTATGAGAATTGAGAAAGTTATTTAATAATTAATTCTACTTAAACAAAGTGTTTATTCTTCTGAATATCTTCTTTATCTTAACCACAAGTCTCTCAAGTTAGTAATTTCTTCACATATTTACAACTTTTACCACATTATTTCATCAAAAAATTATAACCCTTATTGCACTTTCTTAGTGAAAAATTTTTAAATGATATTAAACAAAAATTATCTAAATTCTCATACACAATTTTTTACAATATTAATTTTAATTAAACAATGGTGAGGGGGAGTGTTGATATGTCTATGATAACGTGTACATATGTATGTATATATGTGTTTATAGTAGTGTGTTTGTAGTGATGTATGTGTGTACACATGTATGTATATATGTGTGTTGGTAGTAGTGTGATTGTAGTGATGTGTATGTGTACACATGTATGTAAATATGTGTGTTGGTAGTAGTGTGTTTGTAGTGATGTATATGTGTACACATGTATGTATATATGTGTGTTGGTAGTAGTGTGTTTGTAGTGATGTGTATGTGTACACATGTATGTATATATGTGTGTTGGTAGTAGTGTGTTTTGTAGCGATGTGTATGTGTACACATGCATGTAAATATGTGTGTTGGTTAGTAGTGTGTTTGTAGTGATGTGTATGTGTACACATGTATGTTAATATGTGTTTTTTTCATAGTAGTGTGATTGTAGTGATGTAATATATGTACACATGTATGTATATATGTGTAGATGAAAGTGAAAAGTAAACATAAAAAAAACTTGTATGATCTACATAATAATTCAGAGTAAAGAAGAGCACAGTTCCGTGGTACAGCTGTCAGCTTGACTGACTCTGCTGTCAGCACAGTTCCGTGGTACAGCTGTCAGCTTGGCTGACTCTGCTGTCAGCCTGGAGACTGTTGACAATACCAGGTAAAGTTTATGTCAGAATTATGATTATTGAAGTGATGATAAAGATAATATTGATAACATAGAAGACTGTAAGTTCAGAAAGTGAAGGTAATCTGTGGATCATGTGTAAACACTGAATACTGAAGTTAATTACAACTTACATAAAGGAAAATTACATTGGTGCATTTATATGTTGTGGAAAACAATATAAGAGATGTTAACAGAGTAGAGCTTTGATAGCTAAAGTGTTGAATTAAGTTACAATATGCAAGAAAGATGATAAATATTTACCCCAAAAAATGAGTCTTAGATAATGTTGTGTGATGTCGCCTGTGATGTTAAAGACGTGTATATATATATATATATATATATATATATATATATATATATATATATATATATATATAAATATATATATATATATATATATATATAATATATATATATATATATATATATATATATATGTATACAAGCAAAGCCATCAATGTAGGACCAAGAACACTTTATTAACATACTGTGTTAAACTCTGTACACACATTTTACATGTACGTACATGTATGTATATATACAAACATTTGCGACCTTCAAATTCATTTTTGAAACACGAAAAACAGAAGTTTTTTTAAATTTGTTGCAATTTTCATGGAGGAGATTTAGATATTCTCACTTTCACTCATACATACACAATAACATGTACACGCGATATTCTTACATGTTATAAGCATTCATACATAATAACATGCACACATGACAATCACACAAAACATGTACACATGACAATCATCAACACACAACATGTACTCATGACAATTATCAACACACAACATGTACACATGACAATCATCAACACACAACATGTACACATGACAATCATCAACACACAACATGTACACATGACAATCATCAACACACAACATGTACACATGACAATCATCAACACACAACATGTACACATGACAATCATCAACACACAACATGTACACATGACAATCATCAACACACAACATATACATATGATAATCATCAACACACATGTGCATATGGCACACATACACAACACGTGTATTTAATGTGTACATAATAACATGTACACATGACACACAGTCCTCCACTAGTGCCTCAGTCGTGTCACATCTTTAAATATTCACAAGTTACACAAAGAATGTTCTCAAAATACTGTAAACCAACATTTTTTTTGTCTTGTGTATTCTGAATATTGAAGCACATAATCATATCTAAATTTCCCTTATATTGTGTCTTCTACATTGTTTAATCATGTGGACGAGTACATGTATGTCTATGAGAATGTGTACACATGTATGTGTACATAAGTGTTCGTGGGATGGGCTTTGGAGTGATATGTTTGTGTGTATGTATGTGTGATCTCAGACATATTATAGTGATAGCAGATAACTGTGTACATTGTTGTGTGCGTATTAGTAGTACATGGAATTGTGTGTGGTTTCTTATGTATGCAAGTGTATGTATAATGATGTATGAGTAAGGTGAATGTGTTTAAACGTATAAATATTTGTGAAAATACTTATATATGTGTATGAAACAATTTTCTGCGCTTGTTAGGCTTTGAGTGCCAAATGTAAAAGACGAATAAATATATAAAAATGAAAGCAGTGTAATATTTAACATAGTTATGATGGTGGTGGACAAATTAACCAACATTTGGGTATTCATCTGCAATAATAAAACACTCACAAATACTTTTAAACAGCTAAATAAGTAAAAAACAACTTGTTCTTCGTATATTTTCATAGTGTAACATAAAAGGATTTCCAAAATTTACGTTAATTAGCCTCTCGGATGTGGCCGAACTGTGAGGCAGCTTGGTGGCGTCCTAGCTGACCTACGGTCCAGGCTGTCTTGGTGGGTGTAAATTACGGACGCAGTTTTTCTGTGTGTGTCACCTCCAGTAATTCCACCCACCTGGACAGTCTCTACCGTAGACCAGCTAGACAAGGCCAAGTTTCCATGCAGCGAGGTCACTGAAGGTGGCAACCGCTGACTCTGGGGAAGTGGGGAAGGGAGTCCACCTGAGGTGACACTAGTGGACTCCTGGAGACACTGATCCAGGGAAGGCACCGCTGACTCTGAGGAAGTGGGGAAGGAAGTCCACTCAGGTGACACAAGTGGACTCCTGGAGACACTGATCCGGGGAAGGCACCGCTGACTCTGAGGAAGTGGGGAAGGGAGTCCACTCAGGTGACACAAGTGGACTCCTGGAGACACTGATCCGGGGAAGGCACCGCCGACCTTAGGGAAATGGGGAAGGGAAGACATCCGGAGCGAGCGGATGGATTCCTGGATACATGAACTTGAGGAAGGTTGTTGTTGAGGCTGACCTTGGGTAAGTGGGGAAGGGGAGACATCCGGAGCGAGCGGATGGATTCCTGGATACATGAACCTGGGCAAGGCAAGAATACATGCAGTTGAGGCTGACCTTAGGCAAGTGGGGAAGGGGAGACATCCGGAGCGAGCGGATGGATTCCTGGATACATGAACCTGGGCAAGGCAAGAATACATGCAGTTGAGGCTGACCTTGGGTAAGTGGGGAAGGGAAGATATCCGGCGGTAGACGGAAGGATTCCTGGATACATGATCCTGGGGACGGCAAGAATACCGCTGACCTTGGGGAAGTGGGGCAGGGAGTTCAACTGAGGTGACATAAGTGGACTCCTGGAGACACTGATCCGGGGAAGGCACCGCCGACCTTAGGGAAATGGCGAAGGGAAGACATCCGGGAGCGAGCGGATGAATTCCTGGATACATGAACTTGTGGAAGGTTGTTGTTGAGGCTGACCTTGGGTAAGTGGGGAAGGGGAGACATCCGGAGCGAGCGGATGGATTCCTGGATACATGAACCTGGGCAAGGCAAGAATACATGCAGTTGAGGCTGACCTTGGGTAAGTGGGTAAGGGAAGATATCCGGCGGTAGACGGAAGGATTCCTGGATACATGATCCTGGGGACGGCAAGAATACCGCTGACCTTGGGGAAGTGGGGCAGGGAGTTCAACTGAGGTGACATAAGTGGACTCCTGGAGACACTGATCCGGGGAAGGCACCGCCGACCTTAGGGAAATGGCGAAGGGAAGACATCCGGGAGCGAGCGGATGAATTCCTGGATACATGAACTTGTGGAAGGTTGTTGTTGAGGCTGACCTTGGGTAAGTGGGGAACGGGAGACATCCGGAGCGAGCGGATGGATTCCTGGATACATGAACCTGAGCAATGCAAGAATACATGCAGTTGAGGCTGACCTTGGGTAAGTGGGGAAGGGAAGATATCCGGCGGTAGACGGAAGGATTCCTGGATACATGATCCTGGGGACGGCAAGAATACCGCTGACCTTGGGAAGTGGGAAGGAGTTCAACTGAGTGACATAAGTGAACTCCTGGAGACACTGATCCGGGGAAGGCACCGCCGACCTTAGGGAAATGGGGAAGGGAAGACATCCGGGAGCGAGCGGATGGATTCCTGGATACATGAACTTGGGGAAGGTTGTTGTTGAGGCTGACCTTGGGTAAGTGGGAAATGGGAGACATCCGGGAGCGAGCGGATGGATTCCTGGATACATGAACCTGGGCAAGGCAAGAATACATGCAGTTGAGGCTGACCTTGGGTAAGTGGGGAAGGAAGAAAACCGGCGGTAGAGGGAAAGGGATTCCTGGATACATGAACCGGGGGACAGCAAGAATACAGGTTGAGGCTGACCTTAGGAATGAGGAAGGGAAAACATCCGGAGGCAGACAGATGGATTCCGGGGATACAGAACCTGGGGAAGGCTGAGGCGGGAAGGCAGAGAGAAAAAAGGGAGGCGAGGCTGACCTTAGGGAAGTGAGGAAGGGAGACATCCGGGGCCCACGGATGAATTCCCTGGACACATGAACCTGGGGAAGGCGGGGGGGGGACCTTAAAGACGAACCACGGCCCTCCACGTGGCAAGGTCGGTAACTCAGAGATAACTCTGGGGCTGACAGTGGTCGCAAATATATTAAAATTCATTCTCATTCGCTGCCTGACCACGGTGGAGTGGGGTTGTGCTCGGCTACCTCAGTTCGCCCACAACCATTGAGAATGAGGACGTGCGCTGCTCATTACCAACATGGCGCTGCAGAGCTACAGGCGCATCAACACTGTTTGCGTTGAGTTACCCGGGGGGCCTGTCACCGGGGGCCACGATGGACTTGTTACTACCCGGCGATTATCCGTGTTACCTACGGTATCGCAAAATGAAGAGATATGTGGTGTAGCACTTAATGGGACACGGATCTTCGTTAAAATGACGTCAGCAAATGTTTATGAAGCGGTGGTGATAAGTATCAAGAGACCATTATACCGTCAATTCAGCTGTATCAGTACGTCCTACATGATGTATCACCCCACTACACATGGGTTAAAAATAAGGAATGTGCCTTTTGAGGCAATGAATTTGTTATAAAAGATGAACTACGTAATTATGGTACGGTTCATATGGCCTCTGCAGGTCGGTGGCCGCGGGAAACCTATGCTGGAAGTTTGGAGGAACATATTCAGTCAAAATGACCTTACGCCCATCCCATGACGTCCTATATTATGTTGCAAAGCATTTCGAACTCAAGTATATGTAACATAGCGGGCAACGTCGTACGTGTCGGCTGTGTGGATCGTATGACCACATAGCTGCACATGTGGTAAGCGTCGTGGGAATCTCCAAAAAACGAAAACAGCAAAAAACCGGAAAAGGTCGGGGAAGTGGGGGGACGAAACAGTCTTATGCTCACCCTCCAAACAACGGACATCTTGGAGTGAAGAGGTAAAAAAGCGCAGAGAATGCTTTGGAGGAGCAAAACAGCGAGAAGAATCACCATCCTGGACATAAATAAAGTATTTGAAGAGACTCTCCCCAAACTAGGGGGGACGAGGATGTAGCGGCTTCCTTTAGTAAGGCACTGGATGTATGTTAGACGAGTCATCGTCAACCGTGTGGGGATCCAGGTGCAAATTTGGATCGGTTTGAGCATCATGGTGAGCGACGGATGAAAGCATTGAGTCCTGGGTGTCGCATGGTATGATGGTGAATATAGCAGAATGGAGTGCATCATGATAGTACAAAAGAAATCCCAATGCAGGTGGAGGGTAGGACGCGAAAGCGAACTGCGACCCCACCAGACTCAGACGACTTTGCTTACCCCCTCCCCAAAAGGCCAGGGAAAAAGTCTTGGGCGGATGTACAAGGAAAGGGAACAGT
Organism: Cherax quadricarinatus; assembly: GCF_026875155.1. Classification (NCBI taxonomy): domain Eukaryota; kingdom Metazoa; phylum Arthropoda; class Malacostraca; order Decapoda; family Parastacidae; genus Cherax; species Cherax quadricarinatus. The sequence continues at coordinate 19,615 of NW_026472134.1, forward strand.
GAATCCACGAAAAAAGAGTTTATCAAGGTGATTCCCAAAAAAGGGAGAGGGATAGAGGTGTAAAATGTATAAGTGAAAAGTCTATACCTAAACCAAAGGAAAATCCCATTAATTGACTTTAAGGTTTTGACAATAAATATTACGGTTTGAGATCTGAGCGAAGCGAAAGTGTTTAATGAATTTTTGGTGCGTCTAGATGTGGATGTGGTATTTATCCAAGAACACAATTACAGAATTGGATAGAGTTAGAAATAGATGGTTACGATGTGTATATGGAATATGCGACGAGGTTAAAAGGAGGCGTCGCCATTCGGGTAAAGGAAAAAGCCCGTTTGAGTACCCATAGTGAAAGGGGGGGGGGAGAGTGATTAGGGTGGATGGTTTATGGGGTAGAGTACATATAAGTTTTGTAGGTATATGGGCCGGCCGAGGGAGATGTACGACTTAAAACTCATTTGTACAAGATGTATTAGAAATATCATCTACGTAGTTTACCAAATGAGCATAATAGGGGGCGACTGGAATTGTGTAATACAAACGAAAAGATGTGGAGCCTCGAGGAGGGGGTTGTTGCTTGGGGTTCCTGGGAGATTTATTGACGAGTGTGGGTTTAATGGATGTGTGTGGGGGGGGCAATGGAGCATACTTTCATTAACGAGAATTATGCGGCGAGATTGGATAGAATGTACGTGTCTAGTGCGGTTACAGTGCGGAGAGTGAGTGTGATAAATGTGGTTTTTTTCGGATCATAGAGGAGTTGTAATGGATGTAGATATAGGGTGTGCCTAGAAGGGGTCCGTCATTTTGGAAATTAAATGTAAAGTTATTGAAAAAGAGGAAAGTCGTTTGTCTTTTGGGCATAGTGGGAACGCCTTGGGTTGAAGCACCTGGAAGTGGCTTTGGTTAATTGGTGGGAAATGATAGCCAAAAAGCGAATTAAGGAATTTTATATTATCAGGAAGTGAGATATAATCATTACAGTATGGTTTCCACGATATTTAGGGGGGCAGTTGCGCGACGCTATGTACAAGCGAATGCTAGTTATCCTGTTACAGAAATTGAACGAATTAAGGACAACAACGAAATTTACAAAACGAAAGGTTTGATGGGGAAAGGTTTTTAAAGGGTGGAATCGAAGAGGTTTTGTGGGGAGAGGCCGTCGCGTGTGTGTTTGAGGAATCAACACAGACTCGCAAAGCAATGAGTTAATGGGTTGAATGTCCCGGTAGGTATGCAGGGGTATAGAGTGAATCAGGTGTTGATGACGACGGAGGGTATGAGTGGGTATATTGATGCTTGGGTTAAATTGAAACGCAAAGTGTTGGAATAAGTGAAATTGCATTGCAGTCAATGGGAAAGTTTGTGCGTTGTGACGGAGGACATGATCGTTTTGATGTTGGGGGGCCGAAAGGGAGTGTGAGACTTGGGGGGCTTTTTTCTGGGGCGCAATTGGGTAAGGCGCCCGGAATAGATGGGTTGCCCAGCGACTTTTTCTTCAAAATTGGAACGTTTTAAAGGGGTTTTTGGTACGTTTTTTCAATATCATGAAGCGATGGGGTTTAGGGGGAAAAACCAAAGTGTGGCTGTAGTAGTCCCTATTCCTAAAGGCGAGCCATTACGGGTTTAAAAATTACGGTTTAAATTTTGTGGGGACTAAAAATTTTTGAAGGATCTTGGCCCAACCCGAATAAAAAAAGTCCTGGGCAAAATGATTGACAAGGGACAATAAAGGGGTGGGCCGGGCGGGTTTTTGTATGAAGGTCACGGGATGATTAGAAGTTTTATTGAAGAAAGAGTAAGAATGGGAGGGGGGGGTATTGGCTATAGATTGGGAGGCGGCATATGATAGTGTGGGAAAGGGAGACGTTATGGAAGATAATGGATGGCAGGGGTTGGGGCGGAAATTTTATCAGGCCAAATTAATGTATCAAGAGGCATCTTTGCGTGTGCAGTGAATGGGAGGTTGGGAGATCGGATTCAGATGGGAGGGGTTTGCGTCAAGGGTTTTCCCCTTTCACAAAATTTTTTTTGCTTGTTTCAAGATCCCTTTTATAGAGGGATAAGGGTTTTATTGGGAACAATGGGAAAGGTAATGTAAGGGGGGGGGAGCGGGCATGTTGGATATGTCGACGACACGACGATTTTGGTGAGAGAAAAACATGGATTTTGATTCGGTAAAAAGTTAGTGAAAGTTTTTGAAAAAGCTACAGGGATGACGATCAACATTGGGAAAACAAAGTATATGATCTTGAAAAAGGTCGCGTGAGGAAGGAATGGTTGCTGAAAGGTGGGAAAGGGTGGACCAAATAAAGATATGTGGGATCGTTTATGTAAATGATATCAAGTCAGCACAACAAATAAATTCCGTGCGTATCGTTGATAGTTTCTGAAGCGTCTTAGTGGGTAAGAGCGCTAATTTAAGTTTGCAACAAAGGGTGATAACAACGAATGTGCTATTATTAGTAAACTGTGGCATGTTACGGTAATATTTCCGATACTTTGTTGTGAATTAAAAAGGTTACAAAAAAGTGTTTTTTAGATTCATTTGGGAACAGGGAGCGAATGGTTAAGTAGAGCGGTTGTTTACACTCCCGGTTTGGGCCCTGGAGGGCTGGGAATTATAGATGTCGAAAAGAATAATAAGTATGCATTTTTAAAAAATAGTTATAAGCGGGGGGGGGGGCGAAAGAAACGTCTTCATAGGAAAACATCAGGATATGCGACGGTGGTGGGGGTAGGGAGTTCATGATAGGGGAGGCAATGTTACGGGGCTTCATAAACGTGAGGGGCACTCACAAATTAAATTGAGAAATCTTGATAGGGCAGATGGAAAGGCTCTGGTAGCGGCGGTAGAAGGAGTTTATATCCGATGTATGATTTGGGGTAATATTTGGGGCGTTTAAATAAATTGCTTTTTAAAAAACCCAAAGTCAGAGAAGTTATGTATAGATTTTTTCATGGAATCTTGCCGTCAGGAATGTTTTATTCTATAAGAGAATACGAGAGGATGGGGAATGCAAGGATTGTGGAGGATTGGGGACTATTTATCATAAAGGTATATTTTTTGCGAATTGTATTGAACTTAAAGGGTTTGGATGGGTAAGGTTTTAAGGTTAGTGGGGGAGGGGTTTGCAGGTTTTGAGGTTTTTAAGTTTAGATATAACTGGGGTGGAATAAAAGGGTTGAGAATGCGATTGGGTAAAATGAAATTTCGGGTTAATATACATGATGTGGGCTATGAGGGAGGCGGACGTGCGTGCAAGAATTAATGCTTGGCACAACTTTTATAGGGCACAGTGTAGAAATAAAGGGTGTATGGAGGGAGATGGAGAGAGATTTTAGTGAGGGTTATCGAAATTTCACATTAAGGGATTTATGGGATTTGCCAAAATGGGTAAGGGAATACGACGGGCATTTTCCTAGACATGGGGAGCTGTTTTATATGATGTAAAAATTGAGTTTTGATATCTAGAGGCAATTGGGTTATTACCCCGAGGGTTTCAGAGCAACTACAAAACACAAGTTTATCATTTTAGAAAGGTGTAGCACTAAACGATTGCATATTTTTTTTATCATGTATAAATCATTTTCAAGGACTTTTATGATGAAAATTTTTTCAATGTACGCCAAATATGTTTTATGGGTGTCTTTACTGTTTTTGATTCAATTGTAAGTGGTAAAAAGTGGGTTTCCTAGCATAAGTAATTGGTTTTTTTATTTTATGTAATATTTTATGCTGTGGTTACAGGTGTGCATTACAGTAATATTATATTACATGTAACTAGTTTGCAATTATTTTCTTTTTTGCTGAGATGGTAAAAACATCACATCGTAGTTTTGTTTTGGTTATATTGGATGTGTTTATAGTGACTTTTGTATTATTCCCCGTTTCCTTCTTGAATAGTAAATACCTATTATGTGAAGATCTTCGTGATAATCGCCAATATTAAGTTTTTGAGTATCGTTGTGCTCTGTTAAAGCACCGAGATCTTAGAATTAGTCTTGCATACGTGTGTTGACAGGCAGAAACCTCACCTATATGTGCCTGAGTGTAGTCTCAATGTTGCTGTAATGTGTGCTTGTGGTGTGTCATTGTGCGTGTTTGCTTGTCTTGTTTATCTTCTGGTTTATTGTACAACTTCATAATTTCCAGTTGTTTGATGTTTTGGTAATATGTAACCTTGTAGAGGATGTTTCTTTAACAAATAACACAATACCACTGTAATTGTATAGTGTTTGTGTGGGAAGTGTATTACTACTGTAATATACGGGTTTTTGTGGTGTGAGAGTGTATATTCATTGGTAGATAACGGTGTGTTGTGTGTGAGTGTAATAACCAAATGTAACATGACGTGTGGGTGTGTGGTGAGTGTAAATACCAATGTAACATACGGAGTGGTGTGTGTGAGTTGTATTACCACTGTACTGTATGGTGTCGGTTATATAGGTCTCGGGTTAAGTGCGATTCTAGTGCAGTAATCTTTTTGTCTGTATCTTATATAATATATTTTCTGTCATTTGTAGCGCACTGTTTTAAATAAAATATATAAAAAAAAAAAAAAATCATTCTAATTATATTATTATTATTATTATCATTATTATTATTATTATTATTAAATTATTATTATATGTTATTCTGATTATTATTATTATTATTTGTTATTACTATTATTATAATTATTATTATTATTATTATAATTATTAATTATTAATAATTTATTATATTATTATTATTATTATATTTGTTTATTATTATTTATTATTATATTTGTTATTATATTATTATTATTTGTTGTTATTATTTATTATTATGTGTTATTATTATTATTATTTTTATTATTATTATTAATTTTACATTATTATTATTATATTATTATTATTATTATTATTAATTATTATTATTATATTATTTATATAATTATATTTTTTATTATTTGTTATATATATTAGTATTATTTTGTTAATTTATTATTATTATTATTATTATTATTATTATTATTATTATTATTTGTTATTATTATTATTATTATTTGTTATATTATTATTATTATTATTCATTATTATTAATTATTTAATATTATTATTATTATTAAGTTATTGCTATTATTATTATTATTATTATTATGTTATAATTATTTTTATTATTATTATTCATGATTGGATTCAAAAGCGTCATCCAGCCCTCCCTGACATAGCATAGGTGGTGTTCTTCCCACTCCAGCCTCCCGACAGTAGCATAGGTGGTGTTATTCCCATCCAAAGCCTTCCCTGACAGTATCATAGGTGGTGTTATTCCACTCCAGCCTCCCTGACAGTAGCAACGGTGGTGTTATTTCCCACTCCAGCCTCCCTGACAGTAGCAAAAGGTGGTGTTTATTCCCACTCCACCACCTCCCTGACGAGTAGCATCGTGGTTTTATTCCCACTCCAGCCTCCCAAACAGTAGCATCGGTGGTGTTATTCCCCACTCCCCAGCCTTCCCTGACAGTAGCATTGGTGGTGTATATTCCCACTTCCAGCCTCCTGACAGTAGCATTCGGTGGTGTTTAATTCCCACTCCAGCCTCCCAAACATTACATCGGTGGTGTTATTCCCCCTCCACCTCCCGAGAGCAGCATAGGTGGTGTTTTCCCACTCCAGCCTCCTGACAGTAGCCATGGAGGTGTTATTCCCACTCCAGCCTCCCCCAAACAGTAGCATCGGAGGTGTTTATTCCCAACTCCAGCCACCCTGACAGTAAGCATAGGTGGTGTTATTCCCACTCCACCCTCCCTGAAACAGTAGCCATGGTGGTTGTTATTCCCACTCCAGCCACCCAAAAACAGTAGCATCGGTGGTGTTATTCCCACTCCACCTCCCTGACAGTAGCATAGGGGTGTTATTTCCCACTCAGTCCTTCCCTGACAGTAGCAATAGGTGGTATTTATTCTCCCACTCAGCCTCCCGACAGTTGCATCGGTGAGTTATTTCCCACTCCCACCTCCCTGACAGTAGCATAGGTGGTGTTATTCTCCCACTCCAGCCTCCCTGACAGTAGCCATGGTGGTGTTTAATATTCCCTCATCCACCTCCCAAACAGTAGCTCGTTGGTGTTTTATTCCCACTCCTCCAGCCTCCCTGACAGTAGCATCGGTGTGTTATTCCCACCCAGCCTCCCTAAATAGCAAAGGTGGTGTTTATTCCCCACACCAGCCTCCCTGACAGTAGCATAGGTGGTGTTTATTCCTCCACTCCACCACCATGACAGTAGCATCGGTGGAGTTATTCCCACTCCAGCCTCCCTGACAGTAGCATAAGGAGGTTGTTTATTCCCCACTCCAGCCTCCTGACAGTAGCATTCGGTGGTGTTATTCCCACTCCACCACCAGCCTCCCTGACAGTACATCGGTGGTGTTATTTTCCCCGCTCCACAGAGCCTCCTAACAGTAGCATTCGGTGGTGTTATTCCCCTCCAGCCTCCCTGACAGAAGCATAGGTGGTGTTAATTCCCACTCCACCTTCCTAACAGTAACATCGGTGGTGTTATTCCCACTCCAGCCTTCCTAAACAGTAGCATCGGTGGTGTTATAGGCCCAACTCCAGCCTTCTAACAGTAGCATCGGTGGTGTTATTGTGCCCACCCACAGAGCCCTTCCTAACAGTAGCATCCGGTGTGTTATTTCCCACTCCAGCCTCCCTGACAGAAGCATAGGTTTTGTTATTCCACTCAGCCTCCCTGACAGTAGCATAGGTGGTGTTATTCCCCCACTCCAGCCTCCCTGACATTAGCCATGGTGGTGTTAAAAAAATTTTTTTCTCCCCCCACTCCAGCCTCCCAAAACAGTAGCATCGGTGGTTTATTCCACTCCACCTCCCTGACAGTAGCCTCGGTGGTGTTATTCCCCTCCAGCCTCCCTGACAGTATCATAGGTGGATTTTTATTCCCACTCCCACCTCCCTGACAGTAGCATAGTGGTGTTATTCCCACTCCAGCCTCCCTGACATAGCATCGGTGGTGTTATTCCCACTCCAGCCCCCTGACAGTAGCATAAGGTGGTGTTTATTTCCCCACTCCAGGGCCTCCCTGAACAGTTAGCATCGTGTGTTATTCCCACTCCAGCCTCCCTGACAGTAGCAATCGGTGGGTTAATTTCCCGCACCAGCCTTCATAACCGTAGCATCGTGGTGTTATTTTTTCCCACTCCAGCCCTCCCTAAGCAGTAGCAAAGGTGGTGTTTATTCCCACTCCATAAGCACTTCCTAACAGTAGCATCGGTGGTGTGTATTCCCACTCCACCATCCAAACAGTAAGCATCGGTGGTGTTTTAAATCCCACTCCAGCCTTCCTAACATAGATCGGTGGAGTTTATTCCCACTCCAGCCTTCCTAACAGTAGCATCGGTGGTGTTATTCCCACTCCAGCTCCCTGACAGTAGCATAGGCGGGTTATTCCCACACCAGCCTCCCTGACAGTACATAGGTGGTGTTATTCCCACTAAACCAGCCACCCTGACAGTAGCACGTGATGTTATTCCCACTCTAAGCCTCCCTGACAGAAGCCCAATTTAAAATGTACATTACATGATTGAAGTTAATTATGCAGTGTGCCAAAGCTAGAGCCTGACCCTTGCAGACGTGAAAAATCCATTCATCAAGCATACACCCACGGCGTCTGCTGTCTGACTGGCTGGTGTGGGGCGTGCGACGCGTTCCGAATACAGAAACATTTGAACTTATTTAATTCTGACTTTTCGGGCACAAAATTAAATAAAACTACATTTTGTTAATTTTGTTCTTTGTAAACATTTGTGGTACTTAGTAATCGTGGACTTAGGTTTTAATCACAGTAAGTACAAACCAGATACCACAGACGGTAGCCAGTATATGAAATTTTACCTCTAGAGTAGACAAGGTAAATCCCACTGTTTTAGGAACCTTCGGATGAAGGTCTTTACAAGTAAGACCCACAGTGGCTTTACAACAAAATGAAGGAAGGATAGAAGGAATTATGTCTTTAAAGAACGATGTAGCACATGCTCCCCTCTGTGGCAAGTGGATATATTATAGTGACAAGTAATACTTACAATAGATTAAGATATTGTATTGATAGGAATACCCTGATCTACATTCAGGGACTGTGGGTGTAGCCTGCTCCCACATCTGATTACCTGCCTGTACGATTACACATGATATACCCTTTTGAAGTGTTGACTTTCAGTAAATAATAATGAGAGGGTCTTCTTGAAGTGTAAGAAAACCATGATTTAGAGAGACCCAGAATCACAAGTATGGAAGTGAAAAAGCTAGCTACTGTTCTGAGCTGTTTCCAAGTGTGGTGCTGAAAACTAGGAAAATGTCAAAGGAAAAGCATCTATGCCTCTCCTTGATTCTTCTGATGCAGGAGAAGATTTGGGTATGGGAAATAGATACCTGGAGTCTAGCCTGCAGGAGACTCAGAGTATGATGAACCATCCCAGAGGGCCCGGGTTGAGTGGGGCCTGCGAGTTGGCATAGAGTGCGATTCCTCCCAGAACAGCTGATAAGGCCCAGGGGTGTGACGAATACCCTGAAGGTTAATAGATCATCGGCAGATACCGAGGGTACGAAGCCTCCCAACTAATTAAATTTTTTTTTTTTCTTACCACAGAAGTTGTTTAATGGAAGAAAAACTCTGTGATGGGGGGGGGGGGAATACCTTGTGATGGAGCATAATAAGGCAGTTTAATACCACAACGTTTTTGTGCCAGAGACATTAAGGTATCAAGATTTACGTTTTGGCCCATGATGTTCCCAAGGGGAGGGAATATTATAGGTATAAATAAACATGGGCAAGGTCTCCAAACATTTTTAACGGCCACAGATATGGGAGTCAGTGAGTAAAGAATACTGAATCAAGTCATATTTGTCCAAAGTGGAGAAAACCTAATCAAGGGATTAAACGCTGCCCCACTGAAACCAATTGCGCAGATGGAGACCTTTTTTCAGGCAAGTTATGGAGTATGTGGGTCCATTAACCAAAACTAAGATGGGTCTAATCTGGAGGGTATTCCGGGTGATCAACGCCCCCGCGCCCGGTCCACTGACCGGCCCTCCCTGTGAATCAAGGCAAGAACAACCAGCTGTTACAGCTGGACGCAGTATCCAACGTACAACCACAGCCCGGCTGATCCGCACCGACTTGAAGGCAGACAGAGGCCTATTGTATTCTCCTTATACCAGTTGGACGGCTGTTTGAATAGTTCTTAAGCTCCGGAACCACTTGTGGTGTTTTCTCTTAAGTGTATCAATTCGCCCCTACTTTCACGGGGGGTATTTTACAATACCTGCCAGTCTTTTATTTTCGTAGGGAGTGATTTCTGTGTGCAGATTCGGGGCCATCCCTTCTAGACTTTTCTAAGTGTAGACTATGATATCTCTCTCTCGCCTGCTTTCCAACGAGTACAAAACGTCCAGTGGCTTCCAGGCGTTCCCAGCAGTAGCTGAGGTTTTGATGGAACTTATATTTGCTATAAAGGTTCTCTGTATACTCTCTGATCTGGGCAATTTCACCTGCTTGGAAGAGAGATATTCATGTATAGCAATATTCCAGAAAAAGAGAACAAGTGATTTGAAAAAAGAAACATCAAGGCATTGGCATCTCTTCTTTTGAATGTTCTCATTATCCCATCTATCAGTTTTCATGCAACATGGATCGTGGCATTTTGTGATTCTTGAAAGAAGATCTTCAGACATCACCACGCCCAGGTCCCCTCACATTTTATTCCGCTCTATTTGTATGATCAAATTTGTAGTATACCTCGTTCTAGATATATCCTCCACCAGTTTTCCCATAACGGAGTAGTTGAATTGTCTCATTAAACATCATATCGCTTTCCGTTCTCCAACCAATGGAAAACTTGTTGTATATCTTCTTGGAGGTTAACCGTGTCCCTCAAAAGATCACAGCCTCAGCAGATCCTAGTACTTCTGCAAAGGATGACATGGTGCTGTGGAACCCTCCTCTATGTCGATATGAAAGGATAATGAGGAACAAGGATAGGGCGAGTACTGTGCCTTTGTGAAACAGTGACTTTTCCACTAAGGCAGCTTCCGATTAACTTCTGCTGACAACTATTCTTTTGTTTCATTGGTAGGAACCTTGAAGATCCATCTCGGGCACTTTTGCCAGTTATTCCGTTTAGCAAGTAATTTTTGTGCACTATTACACCATGACGCACTTGTCAAAGGCTTTTTTTTTGCAAAGTCTGTGGTAATTACAGCTGCATTCTTTTTTCCTTCCAGTTCATTTAAGTATCCAGTGGTTGCGAGAGGCCAGGAGCGACCTTCTCTAAACCCATGTTGCCCTGGATTGTGCAGTTTTTTGGGAATCCCAAGTGGTTTGCAAGAGTGCTTCTTAGCTCTATTTCA
>NW_026472135.1:0-11144 GCF_026875155.1 Cherax quadricarinatus
ATATTATTTATCCTTTTTTTTAAAAATAGTTTTTACCTAAAACAAAAACCCCTTTTATACAAAGTTAATAAAAGGGCCCCCATTATCTCTCCCCTGGCACCCAAACTTACTACCACACCTCTCTAAAAGTTTTCCTACTTTAGCATTCAGGTCCCTACCACAATTACTCTCTCACTTGGTTCAAAGGCTCCTATACATTCACTTAACATCTCCCAAACTCTCTCTCTCTCCTCTGCATTCCTCTCTTCTCCAGGTGAATACACGCTTATTATGACCCACTTCTCGCATCCAACCATTACTTTAATCCACATAATTCTTGCATTTACACATTCATGTTCTCTTTTCTCCTTCCATAACTGATCATTCAACATTACTGCTACCCCTTCCTTTGCTCTAACTCTCTCAGATACTCCAGATTTAATCCATTTATTTCCCCCACCGAAACTCCCCTACCCCCTTCAGCTTTGTTTCGCTTAGGACCCAGGACATCCAACTTCTTTTCATTCATAACATCAGCATCATCTGTTTCTTGTCATCCGCACTACATCCACGCACATTCAAGCATCCCAGTTTTATAAAGTTTTTCTTCTTCTCTTTTTTAGTAAATGTCTACAGGAGAAGTGGTTACTAGCCCATTGCTCCCGGCATTTTAGTCGCCTCATACGACACGCATGGCTTACGGAGGAAAGATTCTTTTCCACTTCCCCATGGACAATAGAAGAAATAAAGAAGAACAAGAGCTATTTAGAAAAAGGAGAAAAACCTAGATGTATGTATATATATATATATATGCATGTGCGTGTCTGTGAAGTGTGACCAAAGTGTAAGTAGGAGTAGCAAGATATCCCTGTTATCTAGGGTGTTTATGAGACAGAAAAAGACACCAGCAATCCTACCATCATGCAAAACAGTTACAGGTTTCTGTTTCACAGTCATCTGGCAGTACGGTAGTACTTCCCTGGGTGGTTGCTGTCTACCAACCTACTACCTATTACTAATCTCGCTTTATTGTATGGTTAAAATTTGTTGTATACCCAGATACAGTTTTAATTTCCTCAAATTTTCCATCTCTGAGTAGTTGAAAATTCTCTTCACTGAACTTTATATTGTTTTGAGTGGGCCATTTGAAGATTTGGTTGATGTCCGCTTGGAGTCTTGTGGTGTTTTCGATGGAGGACACTGTCATGGCTGTTCGGATGTCATCCGCAAAGGAAGACACGTTGCTGTGGCTAACATCTTTGTCTATGTCAGATATGAGGACGAGGAATAGGATGGGAGCGAGTACTGTGCCTTGTGGAGCAGAGCTGATCACTGTAGCAGCCTCAGACTTTACTCTGTTTACTATTACTCTTTCTGTTCTACTTGTTAGGAAGTTATAGATCCGTCTACCAACTTTTCTTGATATTCCTTAAACACGCATTCTGTGTGCTATTACACCGTGGTCGAACTTGTCGAAGGCTTTTGCAAAGTCTGTGTATATTACATCTGCATTTTATTTATCCTCTATAACATGCAGAACATTGTTATAGTGGTCCAGTAGCTGGGACAGACAGGAGCGATCTGCTCTAAACCTGTGTTGCCCTGGGTTGTGTAATTGATGGGTATCTAAGTAGTTGGCGATCTTGCTTCTTAGAACCCTTTCGAAGATTTTTATGATATGGGATGTTAGTGCTATCGGTCTTTAGTTCTTTGCAATTGCTTTACTGCCACCTTTGTAGAGTGGGGCTATGTCTCTTGTTTATAGTGAGTGTGGGATGACGCCTGTGTCCATGCTCCCTCTCTACAGAATCCTGAAGGCAGACGACAAAATTGACCTAATTTACCCGAAAAGCTCTGCATAACAAGAGGCTCTCTATGTAATAGGATGTCACTGATGTCAGCTACACTTGTAGACTTTGTACATGTGTTTGAAAAAACGAAGATTATTATTATTATTATTATTATTATTATTATTATTATTATTATTATTATTATTATTATTATATTATTATTATTATTATATAAAATGTATCCTGACCACAGTAGCATGTATCCTGACCGTAATAACATATTTCTGACCGTAAAATCATTTATCCTGACCACAGTAACGTGTTTCCTGACCGCAGTAACTTGTATCCTAACAGCAGCAACATGCATCCTGACTGCAATAACCTTTATCCAGACCACAATATGATGAATCTTTACCACAGTAATATGTATCCTGACCACAATTGCCTATATCTGGCCGCAATAATATGTATATTGATCGCAGTAACATGAATTGTGCCCGGAGTTGGAAACAGGATGTAAAAGAGAAACTAGCCTGAACGTTCCGTAAATAACTTATATCACTGTAGTGGGATGGGCGACTTGATCTTCGTACGTAGCCAGAGTGAACAGTAACACTGATTTTGCACCATAGGTAGAGTGAACGATGACGCTGAATTATACCACAGGTAGAGTGAACGGTACTCATGGTTTGTACCATAGGTACGAGTGAACGGTACTCATGGTTTGTACCATAGGTAGAGTGAACGGTATCATTAGCAAAGAGCAACTGTGACAACTCCCACTTTGTGTTACATTCTTTATCTTTTAACCCCACACCTCTTGCAACACCCGAGCATTCACTTCTCTTACAACCAATCTATAAATATATTGAACTTCCATGGTGACATCACACATTCTTGTCTAAGGCCTACTTTTACTGAGAAATAATCTCCCTCTCTCCTATTTACTCTAACCTAAACCTCATTATCCTCGTAAAAGCTCTTCATTGCTTTCAGTAACCTACCTCCTATTCCATTCATTTGCAACATTTGTCACACTGCTCCTCCTATCCACCCTGTCATACGCCTTTTCCAAATCCATAAATGCCACAAAAACCTCTTTAGCCTTATCTAAATACTGTTCACCTATATGTTTCACTGTAAACTCTTGGTCCACACACCCCCCTATCTTCCCTAAAGCCTCCTTGTTCATCTGCTGTCCTACTCTCCATCTTACTCTTAATTCTTTCAATAATAACTCTACCATACAAAGACATTTTTCCCTATAATTTTTAAACTCCCCTTTGCTTTTATACAAAGAAACTATGCACGTTATCTGCCAGTCCCTAGGTACTTTACCCTCTTCCATACATTTATTAAATAAAAGTACCAACAACTCCAAAACTATGTCCCCACCTGCTTTTAACATTTATATCTTAATCCCATCAAACCCTGCTGCTTTATCCCATTTCGTTCTACCCACTGCCTAACGAACTTCCCCCACATTCACAAATGGCTCTTCCTCACTCCTACAAGATGTTATTTCTACTTGCCTTATAAACGAAATCACATTTAACAGTTCCTCAAAATATTCCCTCTATCTTCCCGATACCTCTAACTCTCCATTTAATAACTAGCCTCTCCTATTTTTAACTATCAAATCCATTCGTTCCCTACGCTTCCTGTTTAGAATTCGCAGAATAGGCGGATTAGTGTTTAGTGTTTGTGAATATTTCGCCTGTTCTGCGAATTTTAAATAATGTAAGAATCTCTTGTCGGTCGATGCATACAGGTGATGAGATGAAAAGCTTAGCACGACCTGCTTGAAAGCTGGCTGCCTTCGACCAAAACTTCTAGCGTTAGCTGGACGCCAAGGTATTGGACCAGTTTGGTACGGTGAGTTGAACACTGCGTGCCTCGTTCCGGGTCTCGTTGGTTCGAGTCTCCTTCGACCTGAGATTAATGTTTGTGACTATATATACAGGTGCTACTTTGGTATGCGATCTACATAGTCAATGTGATCTACAGGAGTCAAATTAAGTTAGGTTAGGCTCGGTTAGGTTGGTTAGGTTAGGTTACGCTATTATTTTTCTTGTTGTAGATCGTATACCAAAGTAGCTTCATAACACGTAGATCGCATACCAAAATAGTACCATTATATATTATATATATATATATATATATATACATATGTATACATATGTATATATATATATATGTATATATACATAATATATAATATATTATATATAATATATATATTATATATATATATATATGTACATGTTTATAGAGGGGCCACAGATATATCAGATCACTTTCTAGTTGTAGCTATACTGAGAGTAAAAGGTAGATGGGATACAAGGAGAATAGAAGCATCAGGGAAGAGAGAGGTGAAGGTTTATAAACTAAAAGAGGAGGCAGTTAGGGTAAGATATAAACAGCTATTGGAGGATAGATGGGCTAATGAGAGCATAGGCAATGGGTCGAAGAGGTATGGGGTAGGTTTAAAAATGTAGTGTTAGAGTGTTCAGCAGAAGTTTGTGGTTACAGGAAAGTGGGTGCAGGAGGGAAGAGGAGCGATTGGTGGAATGATGATGTAAAGAGAGTAGTAAGGGAAAAAAAGTTAGCATATGAGAAGTTTTTACAAAGTAGAAGTGATGCAAGGAGGGAAGAGTATATGGAGAGAAAAGAGAGAAGTTAAGAGAGTGGTGAAGCAATGTAAAAAGAGAGCAAATGAGAGAGTGGGTGAGATGTTATCAACAAAATTTTTTTGAAAATAAGAAAAAGTTTTGGAGTGAGATTAACAAGTTAAGAAAGCCTAGAGAACAAATGGATTTGTCAGTTAAAAATAGGAGGGAGAGTTATTAAATGGAGAGTTGAGGTATTGGGAAGATGGAAGGAATTTTGAGGAATTGTTAAATGTTGATGAAGATAGGGAAGCTGTGATTTCGTGTATAGGTAGGAGTGAGGAAGAGCCAGTTGTGAGTGTGGGGAAGTTCGTGAGGCAGTAGGAAAAAATAAAAGGGGGGTAAGGCAGCCGGGATTGATGGGATAAGATAGAAATGTTAAAAGCAGGTGGGGATATAGTTTTGGAGTGGTTGGTGCAATTATTTAATAAATGTATGGAAGAGGGTAAGGTACCTAGGGATTGGCAGAGAGCATGCATATTTCCCTTTTTTATAAAGGCAAAGGGGATAAAAAGAGAGTGCAAAAATTATGGGGGGATTAAGTCTGTTGAGTGTACCTGGTTAAAGTGTATGGTAGAGTTATAATTGAAAGAATTAAGAGTAAAACGGAGAATAGGATAGCAGATGAACAAGGAGGCTTTAGGAAAGGTAGGGGGTGTGTGGACCAGGTGTTTACAGTGAAACATATAAGTGAACAGTATTTAGATAAGGCTTAAAGAGGTCTTTGTGGCATTTATGGATTTGGAAAAGGCGTATGACAGGGTGGATAGGGGGGAAATGTGGCAGATGTTGAAAAGTGTATGGTGTAGGAGGTAGGTTACTGAAAGCATTTGAAGAGTTTTTTCGAGGATAGTGAGGCTCAAGTTAGAGTATGTAGGAAAGGGGGAAAATTTTTTTCCCAGTAAAAGTAGGCCTTAGACAAGGATGTGTGATGTCACCGTGGTTGTTTAATATATTTATAGATGGGGTTGAAAGAGAAGTAAATGCGGGGGTTTTGGCAAGAGGCGTGGATTTAAAAAAGATAAAGATCACACACAAAGTGGGAGTTGTCACAGCTGCTCTTTGCTGATGACACTGTGCTCTTGGGAGATTCTGAAGAGAAGTTGCAGAGATTGGTGGATGAATTTTTGGTTTGGGTGTGCAAAAGAAGAAAATTAAAGGTGAATACAGGAAAGAGTAAGGTTATGAGGATAACAAAAAAATTAGGTGTTTAAAGATTGAATATCAGATTGAGGGAGAGAGTATGGAGGAGGTGAACATATTCAGATATTTGGGGGTGGACGTGTCAGCGGATGGGTCTATGAAAGATGAGGTGAATCATAGAATTGATGAGGGAAAAGAGTGAGTGGTGCATTAGGAGTCTGTGGAAAAAAAAGAACTTTGTCCTTGGGGGCAAAAGAGGGGAATGTATGAGAGTATATTTTACCAACGCTCTTATATGGGTGTGAAGCGTGGGTGATGAATGTTGCAGCGAGGAGAAGGCTGGAGGCAGTGGAGATGTCATGTCTGAGGGCAATGTGTGGTGTGAATATAATGGGAGAGAATTCGTAGTTTGGAAGTTAGGAGGAGGTGCGGGATTACCCAAAAATGTTGTCCAGAGGGCTGAGGAAGGGGTTTTTGAGGTGGTTCGGACATGTAGAGAGAATGGAGCGAAACAGAATGACTTTAAGAGTGTATCAGTCTGTAGTGGAAGGAAGGCGGGGTAGGGGGCGGCCTAGGAAGGGTTGGAGGGAGGGGGTAAAGGAGGTTTTGTGTTTCGAGGGGCTTGGACTTCCAGCAGGCATGCGTGAGCGTGTTTGATAGGAGTGAATGGAGACAAATGGTTTTTAATACTTGACGTGCTGTTGGAGTGTGAGCAAAGTAACATTTATGAAGGGATTCAGGGAAACCGGCAGGCCGGACTGAGTCTGGAGATGGGAAGTACAGTGCCTGCACTTGAAGGAGGGGTGTTAATGTTGCAGTTTAAAAAACTGTAGTGTAAAGCACCCTTCTGGCAAGACAGTGATGGAGTGAATGATGGTTTGAAAGTTTTTTTTTTTGGGGCCACCCTGCCTTGGTGGGAATCGGCCGGTGTGATAATAAAAAAAAAAAAATAAAAAAATAATATAAATATATAATATAAAATTTATTTTATATATTTATATATATATATAATATATATATATATATATATATATATATATATATCCCTGCCCTCGTTTTTTCCCTTTTCTTTTTTCTAAATTTCCCTTTTTCGTCTTTCCCCTTATATCTTTCTTCTTCCCGTTCCCCTTCCTTATTTTTCTCTCTGTTCACTTCCACTAATATCTTCTCCACACCTGCCCCATATACATAATGTTACCGAGGGAAAATTTAAATTATTCACTGCTTGAAGCTGACCGTCAGATAAGAGGAGGATCCAGTCTCACTAAGTCTTGCACGAGATGAATCACAACGTTTTCCTTTAACATAAAGAAAAAAGTGTGCAGCTTTTACAATAAATCATAATTAACGACAAATACCGAGTAGCTGCATTGCTGATATATTTTTATTTTACTGAAAAAATAGAATTAATAAAAATATTGTATATAACGCATGGTGATCCGTGGCCTGGTGCACAAGTTCTCGCTTCGCACGGTGAGGGTCGGGCTCGATTCCCGGCAAGGGGTAGAAACAAATTGGGCGTGTTTCCTTACACCGGTTGACCATGTTCACCCATCATAATAATGGGTACCCGGTATTAGTCGACTGCTGTTTAGTCGCATCCTGGAGAAATTGACCTAAATTTTCCCGAATACTCTGCAAAAAAAAGCAGCTTTATTGTAGTAGTGCGTCACTGATGTCAGCTAGGCCCGTATACCTTGTACATGTAGAAATAAAGATAATAATAATAATAATAATTATAATTATTATTATTAAAAAAATACTTTAAGAGGGAATCATTGTATTTCTCTGTGTTGTTGATGATTACACTGAATGTTACACTAATTAGTGAATGACGACATACCCAAATTTCCATAAATATTTTCACTGGTAACAAAACAGCGAAAATTCCTCATTCTAGATATAAATATTGATGCTTATGACTGCAAACTTTGTATGACGTGCTGTGTATATGAGCAAGAACATTTTTCAGGGATTTTCAAATTTGGTACAATAGTCAAAATTTTATTGGTAAACGTAGCGAGAAGTTTAATTTTTTTTAAGAAATTAGCTATATTGAAAAGCAGTTTCCAATTTCTTTCAGAGCGTCTTGCACATAAGATATCACAAGACGTATGAAGCAGTTGAAGAGCAAAAACATGTGCAGCTGTTGAGTATCTTTATTGTTGATAGAAATGTGTCGCCTACACAGTAGGCTTCTTCAGTCAAATGCTTAGGTAGCAAGCGTGGAGGCGAAGATTGATGATGTAACCAGCACATCAACCTTGGAGAAGCAATTGTTGAGGTGGTTAGTCCCTCTTCCTTAAGAAATGTTCAGTTCCATACTCTGGAAGAACATGAAACTGAAGCAAAGGAATGGAGTCTTAAAAGCTACCGAAGGTTAGCCAGGAAGGCCTCTATTACGTAGTAGGAGGCGGGAACAACTAATAGAAGAGGCCAAAAATTTGAGGAGCACTGCAGCGAGCCTACTGGTCCATGCTAAAAGAGGTCTCTCAAGATGCCACTCCTCACTCATCACTAAAAGTTAAGCCATGAAGTTATGGAAGACGTCGTCCTGTGTAGCAAGATACTTTTGTGTTACTGTGTCACAGGTGTGCTCAAAATACTATATAATACCCACAAACTGAACAGTAAGGCATGTGAAACAATTGGGTACTTATATTATTGATCACAAACACTATTTCTCCAAGGTTGATGGAAGGTTACCTGGGGTTTTCCTGGAGAGGCTTCCGGGGGTCAACGCCCCCTCGGCTCTGTCTGAGACCAGGCCTTATGGTGGATCAGCGTCTGATCAACCAGGTTGTTACTGCTGGCTACACAAACTGACGTACGACTGATTACATCTTTAGTTCTCTCCCACTCATGGTACCTCTGTATTCCACTGAAGAACCCTACTGTGTAGGTAACACGTATCAATCAACACTAAAGATACCCAACTGTTACACATGTAGTATCTTACATGTAGTATGTTATAGGGCACTAACTAACATCATTCCAAACGCTAACACCTCTACACACACTAGCGATTTTTTACTCTTAAGAAAGTAGCACGTGTGTGTTGCTCTTAGCAAACAGACGACTGATCCTCTACTGCTTCCTGCGCATCATGGCGGAACAGACCCTCATTTGTGTATCATGGGCCGCATGATACAAACACGAAAGCACTGTTACACATTCTATTCATCGCTGAAAGTTTTTGTAATACCCTTTGAAGAGCTGAACCAGAAGACGCTAAATGCGTGTTTAGGTAATGCAAAAAGTCTTTTTTGCACACCATGGTGTTTTAACAGTATATATGTAGGCAGATGATTGTGAGAGCAATTTGCAAAGTTTCTGTCTCTTACTGCTTCTTACTGTCACAGCATTTATTCACTTCTCTATTTGACTGAGGGAATCCATAGTTTCATTGTTGGTATTGTATACCATTATTACATTGGATCAAAGACAATACGCAAAGATGGCTAGTGTAAGGGTTGTTATTCGGAACGAGTGATGCTGGTTGAAAGTACGAGGATCATGATTGCCAATTAGAGGGAGTGCAAGCGTTGCTCTGCTGGTCCGACCTTGACGAAGTGATGATGGCTGCCACCGTTACTGGTGTTACATCACAAAACTGAGTTGGTAGAGGAAGCAAAATCTCTTCCCGTTTATCTCTCTAATTGCGTTTCGATTTTTTTTATTATGCTCTTATTATAAATTCATTTAGCCATTTTTCTTAAATTTCTAAATCCCGTAAAGTTGTTTTATTCTAGTATCTGTTTACCCCATCATTCTTTAAAGTACTATATAAATTTAAAAACTTACGCCAATTACCTATTTACCATAATATCACCTGTAACATAATCCAGAGGTAAACACATGAATCTGAAAGCTCTTCCCAACGACATGCCGGAATTTCCGACAAAAGCGATTCCCTGTTTACTCGAAGAGTGTTATATCCACCGTGTAACACAAACCAATTTCCTACGAAGCATTTGTGTTTTCAATCAAATATACATTGTGGAATATCCCATGGTCTCAGTTTAATACCGAATATGCAGAATGAGAAAGGTAAGCTGAAAGGAAAATTGATAACCTGAGTAGTCAGAGCAACACATCATGTGATATATAAAGATAATGGAAACAGAGCCTTGACCCGAGGCTGGGAGATTGGTGCTGATAAATAACGGTCCAGACATTCTGAAGGAAAAGAAATACTTTGAATGTGTAAAACCTTACACATTCATTAAGAAGAGATGTCTTAGCATGAAGTATACATACTGAAGAAGTACCAGCCCTGCAATACATAAGTTAAAAAACAAAGAGAAACATTAGAGAAAGATAAGCAGGGAAGGTTGATAGAGGCCAGACTGAGTTATGTAGTCAGACAGGTTGATGCATAACTGAGGGATCACGAAGGCAGTCTGGTTAAGGTACGAATGCTGAGGAATGTGGAAGGCAGACTGGTTGAGGTAAGACTGAGGAATGAATAAGGCAGTCTGGTTGAGGTAAAACAGCGGAGTAGGGAAGGTAGACTGGTTGAGGTAAGACTGAGTAAAATAAGAAGGTAGACTGGTTGAAGGAAGACTGAGGAATGATGTAGGCTGAGAATAACGAAGGCAAGACTAAGCAAGGCTAGGAACAGGGAAGTGAGGCATGTGAAGGTTACTGTGCGCCAGCTGGTCATTTACCAGGCCGACATAGCAATATTGGTGGTGAGAGTGGTGAGCTATGCCACAGGAGGTGGCACTGATTGCTACCTTCACATCCGCCTGACATTCCACCACTGTTGCCTTATTGATAGTTCAGACACTCGTAGTGTCGTGCCTGGGACAACACTAGTCTGGGAGGCAGCATTATAACGAATCTCCTAGGAATAGGTGAGAGGCGTCATTGTTTGTTGTGGAGTATTTTCTTTTTACAACTAGTACATCAGAAGGGAGACGCGTCGTTCAGAGAGCCTAGATAACGGTACGTAAAGGAACTTTCATTCTCCATATTTCATATTAATTTCCTCCCATCATTTCGAAAGAAATAATTATCCTAAGAATTTAAAATAAATATTTGAAATAACTATAAAAAAGAAACATTAATTTCAAATTGTTGGAATTTGTCACTATGTGTGGAGTCGAGATGAGATTCGTGTAAAAACCAGCATTAGGTCGCAGCAGGTAGCCGTATTAATCCTCATAAACTCACTAATGTAGCATGTCACTTTGGCATGTCACTTTGTCCTGAAAAAAGTAAACGATGGTTCCACTATCTTAAATGCTCCACCAACCATCAAGGCATGGCACAACTTGCTCCTTTCTGGCAATGTCTGCTTAGCTGCGCCGGAAAGAAGGGGAAAGAGGCTAGCCTCAATGATAATTAAATCCTTAAGAGATTTTCCTAGAGTTGATAACCTCATTCGCCTTCCCCGTCAACACAAAAAAGGGAGAGGCAGAACCCCCACTCACTCTACTGACAGTGAAAAAGTCAGAGTCCAAGTGAGCAAGAAAATTGAAGAGGGCAACACAGTGGGGGCAATCAGAATTATTACCAATGGAGATACAGTTGCTCCCAGGGATGCTGACACGGCTGA
>NW_026472136.1:0-11525 GCF_026875155.1 Cherax quadricarinatus
CGAAGCTACGTGATCGCATGCCACATAGAATCAGCAAAGCCACGGTAATCACAATGCCATGTAGATCCAGCAAGCACGTACATCAGCAAGCAACGTAGATCACGACAACCAATTGGATCCATAGTGGATCACGACGGCACGTTGGGTGTGGGCGATGTCAACGTAGAACTACCAGCCACTGTGAGTTACCCAGATGTCCCCAGGCCTCATGCTGTGGTCTGCTGCCTGCATAAACATACGTCACCCAACGATGCTGCCCCGAACTTCATGACGTCACCCCTCCACGATGTCTGCCTGAACTCACCCTCGAATGTCTGCTAAGTCACAGTGCTGCTGACGTCATCACGCCTGACATCACATGATGTCCCCATCGAGTGTTCAGTAATTATTAAAATATTGTCGAGAAGACTAAGAGAAGATATATGTCGTGTTAATTAATTCCTCTCAGTCAGTGTTCTCACATTTTAGTATGTCTTGGAGTCAGTTTTATGCACAGAAAAGCATCATTTGCTAGTTAAGCCATGTTGTACCACATGTACTGCGGGTGTTTAAAGTTTCCATGTGTCCAGTGAGGTCTGAGCCAGACCTGAGTAGCACCACTGTGCTAAGTCACTGTGTTCAGTGGTCAGTCGTCACGTGAGGTCACAGACCCTGAGCTGCTTTGGGGATTAGCGTGGACGGTTACAAAGCATGGCTTGCTTCTGCAGTGTTTTAAAAACTGAGTTTGGAGAGTTGAAGGAGGAGGTCTTGCTTCTCCAGGAGGAGATTAGGAGGCTGAAGGTCCACCTCAATGGGCCTGGGAGAGAGTGTGAGGTGGTTGGAGATGTGGGGAATGAGGCTTCTAGCAGTGAGGTGCAGTCTGTCTCTCACTGTGAGGAGGCTGTAGGTGGGGAGGTAGCACGTGTAACCAGCATGAGGTGCAAGCCCAGCACCTGCTACAAGTGGCGAGTTGTTCACAGTAAAGGGGGCGCATCAAGTAGGAAAGTAAGATGTGAAGATCTGAAGGAGGAAATCGCTTCTCTGTCCTCCAGGATGAATGTACTTCATGGCCAGTGAAGGTAAGGGTACTACTGGCCCCTGCTAATGAAGTTAAGCGCATTCCTTTGTGGTTGGTGACTCTCAGGTAAGATATGTTGACCGTGCTGTTTTGTAATAGGAATAAGAAGATGAGAATAGAGAGAGCTTCCCTGGAGCTGGGTTGGGACATTGTCAACATACTGGATAATAATAATCCTGTCAGTAATGGGAAACAAGGCCCATTATCTGTCTCAGTGCTGGTGGGAAAGATATTGGGAAGGGTAGGAAGAAGAGCTGCTGATAAGTACAGGTCAGCTATAGATTTCATTAAGTCTAAAGGGAGGGATCCAATCATATGTACATCTTGCCTAGAAGGGGAGTATGAAATGAATGGATGTCAGGGCAATTGGTGTAAATTGCTGGCTAGACAGAATACTGCAGGAACTTGCCAATCCCATTCATTGACAACTGGAACAACTTTTAAGGCAAACATGATATGTTATGCAAGGGATGGGGTTCATCTCTCTGGGCAGGGGTGGTACACTTGCAGACTCGATTTAGAAGGCCATAGGTGAAAATGCCTATGATTTTAAAACCTGAATGAAGATAGAGGTATGGGTGTGTGTGGGAAACCAAGCAGGTTGCAAACACTAGGGTTGAAACAGTAAATGTATAAAAGGCATTCAGCATGAAGTTATAAATAAAGACCAATAGAACAGTTCAGAAAACAAAGGGGGACAGCAGAGGGCAGCAACGGACTAGCTCCCTTAAGGTTTACTATACTAATAGCAGGAGTGTTAGAAATAAGATAGATGAGCTAAGATTAATTGCAAGTGCAGGAAACATAGATATTATTGCTATAACAGAGACCTGGCTCAATCTGAAAGATAGAGAGATGCCATCTGAATGTCACATACAAGGCTATAAATTATTCCACACTGACAGGGTCAACAGGAAAGGTGGTGGAGTAGCGATGTATGTCAGAGACAATTTAAATTGTTGTGTTAGACAAGATATTAAATTAGAAGCGTCAGCCACTGAATCTGTTTGGTTACAGCTTCTCGAGGGCCGAGAAAAACTAATTTTGGGTGTGATTTACAGGGCCCCAAATCTTGATAGGGAGTGCAGTAAACTTCTATGGGACGAAATTCGTAAGGCATCTACATACGAAAATGTTGTGCTAATGGGAGACTTCAACTATAGACAGATTGACTGGAGCAATTTGACAGGAAATTTAGAGTCGGGTGACTTTCTTGATACGATCCAGGATTGTTTTTTAAAACAGTTTGTGACAGAGCCAACTAGGGGAAATAACCTCCTTGACTTGGTTCTTGCCAGTAGGGAAACACTAATTAATAATCTTGAGGTTAATGAATGAGCTTGGGGAGAGTGATCACAAATCACTCATTTTAACATATCATGGAATTCCCTAATAATGGCAATCAAGTCTCCGTCCCTGACTTTCGCTTACAGCTGATTTCATAGGAGACTGAAAATTACTTAGGGTGGCTGAACTGGATATGACCTGACTAGGGGTCAGGTAGGTGGGTGATGGTTGCCGATATGATGCTTTTCCAGGCAGAGTTCTAGCTTGCTCATCAAATTATGTTCCAAATAGGGA
Organism: Cherax quadricarinatus; assembly: GCF_026875155.1. Taxonomy (NCBI): domain Eukaryota; kingdom Metazoa; phylum Arthropoda; class Malacostraca; order Decapoda; family Parastacidae; genus Cherax; species Cherax quadricarinatus. The sequence goes on from NW_026472136.1 coordinate 2,639, forward strand.
AATCCATCAAACAAAAATGATCCTAAATGGATAACAATACAATTAAAATAATCTGATTGGTCAAAAGAGGAGGCGATATATAGGCCAAAATCAAAAGAGGAGAGGGGCAATTACGAAATCGATATATTCCATAAAAGAGAGAAATAAAAAAGGGAATTAGAAAAAAGCAAAAAGAAATTAAGAGGTTAAAGTTGCAGAGAATCGAAGACTAAACCCAAAAGGATTCTTTCAGGTATAACAGAAGTAAGATCATGGACAAAAATAAGGCCCACTATACTCAAAAGAGCCTTCCTCGGGTCAGCTCAACTGACAGTGATAAGGAAATTGGTGTAAATTTTTAACACATACCTTCCTCTCAGTGTTTTACACAGGAGGATAACCAGTGATATTTCCAGTAATGATAAATTATGAGAACAGACGATAATAAACTGTGCACTATTAGGGTCACAATGACATGGTAGCCTTAGCAAATAGATAAATTAAAACCTTACAAATCCCCAGGGGCCCTGATGAACTGTATGCAAGGTTCTAAAGGAATAAAGAGCGCTTAGCACACCTTTGGCTAATCTTTTCAACATAATCACTACAAACTGGCATGGTGCCAGATAAGTGGGAAAATGGCAAATGTGATACCTTTTCAAAACAGGTGCCAGGTCCTTAGCTTCGAACCTAAACTAGACCAATCAGCCTAACCTCCATAGTGGGAAAATTTATGGAATCATAATTGCCCAGAGGCAGTTCGTAGCCCACCTTATAAGCAAAATTAATCAACTAATCTCAGCATGGTTTTACAAAGGGACGTTCCTGGCCTTATCGAATTTATTAACTTTTTTTCACTAAGTATTTTGAGAGTAGATCATGGTAACGAATATGATATTGTGTATAATGGACTTCAGTAAGGCTTTTGACAGGGTCCCACATCAGAGACTATTGAGGAAAATTAAAGCACATGGAATAGGAGGAGAAATTTTTTCCTGGATAGAGGCATGGTTGACAAATAGGCAGCAGAGAGTTTGCATAAATGGGGAGAAATCAGAGTGGGGAAGCGTCACGAGCGGTGTTCCACAGGGGTCAGTGTTGGGCCCCCTGCTGTTCACAATCTACATAAACGACATAGATGAGGGCATAAAGAGCGACATCGGCAAGTTTGCCGATGACACCAAAATAGGCCGTCGAATTCATTCTGACGAGGACATTCGAGCACTCCAGGAAGATTTGAATAGACTGATGCAGTGGTCGGAGAAGTGGCAGATGCAGTTTAATATAGACAAATGCAAAGTTCTAAATGTTGGACAGGACAATAACCATGCCACATATAAACTAAATAATGTAGATCTTAATATTACGGATTGCGAAAAAGATTTAGGAGTTCTGGTTAGCAGTAATCTGAAACCAAGACAACAGTGCATAAGTGTTCGCAATAAAGCTAATAGAATCCTTGGCTTCATATCAAGAAGCATAAATAATAGGAGTCCTCAGGTTGTTCTTCAACTCTATACATCCTTGGTTAGGCCTCATTTAGATTATGCTGCACAGTTTTGGTCACCGTATTACAGAATGGATATAAATTCTCTGAAAATGTACAAAGGAGGATGACAAAGATGATCCCATGTATCAGAAACCTTCCCTATGAGGATAGACTAAGGGCCTGAAACTGCACTCTCTAGAAAGACGTAGAATTAGGGGGGATATGATTGAGGTTTATAAGTGGAAGACAGGAATAAATAAAGGGGATGTAAATAGTGTGCTGAAAATATCTAGCCTAGACAGGACTCGCAGCAATGGTTTTAAGTTGGAAAAATTCAGATTCAGGAGGGATATAGGAAAGTACTGGTTTGGTAATAGAGTTGTGGATGAGTGGAACAAACTCCCAAGTACCGTTATAGAGGCCAGAACGTTGTGTAGCTTTAAAAATAGGTTGGATAAATACATGAGTAGATGTGGGTGGGTGTGAGTTAGACCTGATAGCTTGTGCTAACAGGTCGGTTGCCGTGTTCCTCCCTTAAGTCAGTGTGACCTGACCTGACTAGGTTGGGTGCATTGGCTTAAGCCGGTAGGGACTTGGACCTGCCTCGCATGGGCCAGTAGGCCTTCTGCAGTGTTCCTTCGTTCTTATGTTCTTATGTTCTTATATGATCGAGGTGTATAAATGGAAAACAGGAATAAATAAAGGGGACGTAAATAGTGTAGTGAAAATTTCCAGCCAAAACAGCAATGGTTTCAAGTTGCAAAAATTCAGAGTCAGGAAGGATATAGGAAAGCACTAGTTTGGTAATAGAGTTGTGGATGAGTGGAACAAACTCCCGAGTACAGTTATTGAGGTAAAAACGTTGTGTAGTTTTAAAAATAGGTTAGATAAATACGTGAGTGGGTGTGGGTGGGTGTGAGTTGGACCTGACTAGCTTGTGCTGCTGGGTCTGGTGCTGTGCTCCTTCCTTGAGTGGAGGTGACCAGATTGGGTGGGTCATTGGGCTAATCCGGGGGGGGGACATGGACCTGCTCCGCATGGGTCAGTAGGCCTGTTGCAGGGTTCCTTTTTTCTTATGCTCTTAATATATCAATAGAACCTGTCAGTGTAGAATAAATCAGTATTCACACAGAACAGAAGCTGTCAACACTACATTCGTATGTATGTGATATTCAAATTTTCACTTTATTTCAGTATTATCCTTGACAAATTATTTACTAATGTGTTGTATAAAGTGTTAAGATACAATACAATTATAGCACAACATTCTTATAAACCCACACAAAAAATTGCACTGCAGTTTCAAAATACTGTAAGACAAACCTAAATATTCTGCGTAGGTTAGGTCTTTCCAAGAAATAAGAAATCCTTGTCACTAATTCTTACAACAATTGTATACTGAATTTACTGGAAATAAACATTGTGAGTGTCATTTACATAGGTTGTATGAGTGAGGTTATTCAGTTGGAGGAGTTTATTAGTATGGCAGAATATATAAATTTTACGTTGTTAGCTACGGTAGTTCTTATTCAATGTTGTGTATCTAATAATGTTAATAATAAAACAGTTTTTATAGTGGAGAAGAAAGCAATTTCAGCAAGTTGATATTTATACTAAGAATTTAACAGAAGCAACTGAATAAAATAAACACAATGCAGGAGCTGTTGCTGGAGATGTTGTTTTCATGTTCCACATAATTATATTCTTGGGAGGTAATGCAGGGTGCGAGGGTTGCTTGTTGCTACCTCCAGATGTCCATTCTTACCGCCCCACTGACGCCTGTAGTGGATTGGATAATAACAACAATAATAATAATAATAATAATAATAATAATAATAATAATAATAATAATAATAATAATAATAATAATAATAATAATAATAATAATAATAACAATAATGATAATTTCTACAAGTACGTACATGTACAACGTTCACAGACTTAGCTGATACAACGACATATTATATAGAAAACCCTTTGTTAAGCAGAGCATTTCGGGCAAATTAGGTAAATTTTGTCCCCAGGATACGTCCCACACTAGTTGGCTAACACCCAGATACCTACTTACTGCTAGGTGAAAAGGGACACCACGTGTGTTAAGGTAGCAGACCGCATTGTTTCCACCCGTACCGGGGATAGAGTGGAGTTGCCCTACCAACCGCCTTGTGGCCCTCACTCTCTCTGTGAGAGGCATTTACACGCCTTGTGTGTTGGCTTTCTGTACCCACCTGCTTCCTGACTCTCACCCCAACCTGTGTGAGGTACAGCCACGTCTTCATAGTTAGTTGTCCCCATTTCCCAGGCTCCTGACCCCACCCCACTTGTGACAGCACTAACACCTCTTGTTGTTTGATGTCTGCACCTTCCTACCTCTTGACTTTCAATCCCATTTTTTGAGAATAACTACCACGTCTTGTGGACTCGCTATGCGCACCTACCTGCCACCTGATCTCTGCCAACAACCTCACGTCTGAGGTGTTGCCTCTTCCGATGTTATGTGGGTCTGCTACTGCAGAGGCTTCATGGTCAGGAGTCCAGCGACTGCGTACGCAAATTTTTGCAGAGTTGACACAGTACTGGCTCACCAGTGTAACAACACCAGTAGCAGTGGCATACTGCACTAACCAAACTTTTACCAGAATATAAAAAGATATCTTCAAAAGCGGAGGAGACCCAATGATGTTACTACAATCACGTTTCTTATGTATCCCCGAAATGTAATCCATACAATAATAAAACACTCCAGTGTTAAAAAATGACACTGTGCCCAGCAAATATCATTTAAAGACGCATGGTTCTAGGTAGAGCTTTATCAAGTCTTGATAAAGCTCTACGTGCAGAGAAATAGTCTGTAAGTCAGTGTTTGTTCTGGTGACTGTATTTTTAAGTGTTTGCTTCCTACACTTCCAGCGTGACAACCTGCTCTATTAGTCCGTTCATTTCTTACGAAGTTCTCCGCGTCAGTTCCTTAAAGTTTCATGTAGAACTACAAATATTATTTTTCCTTATTTTAAATTATCGGGCAGTGACGCATCAATTATTATTATTATGATTGATGACATTCATTCAGGATCGAACACTAGGGAGGGTAGGTCCAATCTGATGGATCAAGAGCCTCTTACCAGCGTCAGGAAACCTTCCATGGTGAGTGGCGGTGGTGAAGGTAATCAAGTCAACGTTCAAAATATACACGAGAATGACTCGTGCATATTTGTCGGGACAAGAGATTTGTTTCCTTTGATAATTATGTCCCTAATATATGCGATATTAAGTATTTTTCCCCGAAGTCCTCTAAAATTAAGTACTGGAATTTTAATGAAAAGACCAACATGAAATGAGTTAGGGTAGGTAAGGTTCGTCAGGAAACAGGAGAGTATTTCATGACGAGGGATGATGACCCGCCCCGTTGGAGCTTATGGTCGTCTGACCGAGGCCTTCCGCTGACTTGCTGGTCTACCCCTTTAAAAATTATGGTCATAGTTATAACCATTTGTAATAGCAAGTATGAAATGAGTGTTAAAAATTTATCAAATTCTTTCTCATCGTCAAAATCTCGTCCCTAGACAGTTTAAAGTAGACCCAACTTCCGTATAATTTTTCTTATATACTTGGGAAAAACCTTTCAGGTTTGTCTTTAATTCCTTTGTAGCTTAAATTTCATAGTCTCGTTTAACTGTGTTTATCATTTTTTTTTACAAGGGTTTGCCTCCTTGTTTACCAGAATAAAGTCAAGCAAGTTATTTATTCTCATTGGTTCTTCCACAATCTGCTTTAAAAGGCAATCCTGGACTGCCTCGAGGAAGTCACTTAACTAGATTCCCTGTCAATAATTCGCCATTTTGGCTGAAGTTAAAATCTTCTCCAGTTATTACATTTTCATATCTTCAGATGTTAGCAGTATTATATTAAAAATGGCTCCCATAGATTCTAATAAAGCGGGTTGATATTTCACGCCTAAGATCAGCTTTTCGTTTCCTTCAGAAATCTGCAACAAGACAAATTTCGTGTCTTTGGTAACACCTTCTGGGAAAAGAAAATTTGGTCTCCAAGAGATAAGTTGTCCGTGACTTTGTTAAACAAATCTTTTTGAGGCAGTAGTTCAAGTTTCTTCCAACATTTAGAGTCAAACCATATTTTTGGGTCATTCGTATGAGTCTCGATTATTGCTATAATATCTTATTTTCTGCATATTCAGATAACCTCGTCCATATAACTCCTAGTACTATCACTATTTGTTCAATATAAAATGAAAAAGTTTTTCTTCTGTGTATTCTTCACATTGATTTATTTTTGTTATTGCTTACAATGTTTTTATTATCACCTATGATACTTAAGCTATCAAATCATATATATATATATATATATATATATATATATATATATATAATATATATATACTATATTATATATATATATATATATATATATATATATATATATATATATATATGTCGTGCCGAATAAGCAGAACTTGCGATCTTGACTTAAATAGCAACTCTCATCTTGCCATATAGGGCAAGCGAAAATTTGTGTATGCAATAATTTCGTCAAAATTATTCTGAACCTAACGAAAAAAAATACATTTCACTGTGTTTGTTTAGTATTAAATTATTGTAAACGAATCTAAAATATATTTAGTTGGGTTAGGATAAAATAAATTGTTCTTGTTATAATAAGGTTAGGTAAGTTTTCTAAGATGCTTTTGTTGCAAAATTAAATTTTTTTACACCAACATTAATGAAAAAAGAGGATAAATAAGTATACAAGATATAATGTAGGGCGAAATGACAGTAGTTTGTTGGATTTTGTATTGGTAGATAAAAGACTGTTGAGTAGACTTCAGGATGTACATGTTTATAGAGGGGCCACAGATATATCAGATCACTTTTTAGTTGTAGCTACACTGAGAGTAAAAGGTAGATGGGATACAAGGGGAATAGAAGCATCAGGGAAGAGAGAGGTGAATGTTTATAAACTAAAAGAGGAGGCAGTTAGGGTAAGATATAAACAGCTATTGGAGGATAGATGGGCTAATGAGAGCATAGGCAATGGGGTCGAAGAGGTATTGGGTAGGTTTAAAAATGCAGTGTTAGAGTGTTCAGCAGAAGTTTGTGGTTACAGGAAAGTGGGTGCGGGAGGGAAGAGGAGCGATTGGTGGAATGATGATGTAAAGAGAGTAGAAAGGGAGAAAAAGTTAGCATATGAGAAGTTTTTACAAAGTAGAAGTGATGCAAGGAGGGAAGAGTATATGGAGAAAAAGAGAGAGGTTAAGAGAGTGTTGAAGCGATGTAAAAAGAGAGCAAATGAGAGAGTGGGTGAGACGTTATCAACAAATTTCGTTGAAAATAAGAAAAAGTTTTGGAGTGAGATTAACAAGTTAAGGAAGCCTAGAGAACGAATGGATTTGTCAGTTAAAAATAGGAGAGGAGAGTTATTAAATGGAGAGTTAGAGGTATTGGGAAGATGGAGGGAACATGAGAAATTGTTAAATGTTGATGAAGATAGGGAAGTTGTGATTTCGTGTATAGGGCAAGGAGGAATAACATCTTGTAGGAGTGAGGAAGAGCCAGTTGTGAGTGTGGGGGAAGTTCGTGAAGCAGTAAGTAGAATGAAAGGGCGTAAGGCAGCCGGGATTGATGGGATAAAGATAGAAATGTTAAAAGCAGGTGGGGATATAGTTTTGGAGTGGTTGGTGCAATTATTTAATAAATGTATGGAAGAGGGTAAGGTACCTAATGATTTGCAGAGAGCATGCATAGTTCCTTTGTATAAAGGCAAAGGGGACAAAAGAGAGTGCAAATATTAGAGGGGGATAAGTCGGTTGAGTATACCTGGTAAAGTGTATGGCAGAGTTGTTATTGAAAGAATTAAGAGTAAGACGGAGAATAGGATAGCAGATGAACAAGGAGGCTTTAGGAAAGGTAGGGGGTGTGTGGACCAGGTGTTTACAGTAAAACATACAAGTGAACAGTATTTAGATAAGGCTAAAGTGGTTTTTGTGGCATTTATGGATTTGGAAAAGGCGTATGACAGGGTGGCTAGGGTTGCAATGTGGCAGATGTTGCAGGTGTATGGTGTAGGAGGTAGGTTACTGAAAGCAGTGAAGAGTTTTTACGAGGATAGTGAGGCTCAAGTTAGAGTACGTAGGAAAGAGGGAGATTATTTCCCAGTAAAAGTAGGTCTTAGACAAGGATGTGTGATGTCACCATGGTTGTTTAATATATTTATAGATGGGTTGTAAGAGAAGTAAATGCGAGGCTCTTGGCAAGAGGCTCGGAGTTAAAAGATAAAGAATCACACATAAAGTGGGAGTTGTCACAGTTACTCTTTGCTGATGACACTGTGCTCTTGGGAGATTCTGAAGAGAAGTTGCAGAGATTGGTGGATTAATTTGGTAGGGTATGTAAAAGAAGAAAATTAAAAGTGAATACAGGAAAGAGTAAGGTTATGAGGATAACAAAATGATTAGGTGATGAAAGACTGGATATCAGATTGGAGGGAGAGAGTATGGAGGAGGTGAATGTATTCAGATATTTGGGAGTGGACGTGTCAGCGGATGGGTCTATGAAAGATGAGGTGAATCAAAGAATTAATGAGAGGAAAAGGGTGAGCGGTGCACTTAGGAATCTGTGGAGACAAAGAACTTTGTCCTTGGAGGCAAAGAGGGGAATACATGAGAATATAGTTTTACCAACGCTCTTATATGGGTGTGAAGCATGGGTGATGAATGTTGCAGTGAGGAGAAGGCTGGAGGCAGTGGAGATGTCATGTCTTAGGGCAATGTGTGGTGTGAATATAATGCAGTGAATTCGTAGTTTGGAAGTTAGGAGGAGGTGCAGGATTACCAAAACTATTGTCCAGAGGGCTGAGGAAGGGTTGTTGAGGTTGTTCGGACATGTAGAGAGAATGGAGCGAAACAGAATGACTTCAAGAGTGTATCAGTCTGTAGTGGAAGGAAGGCGGGGTAGGGGTCGGCCTAGGAAAGGTTGGAGAGAGGGGGTAAAGGAGGTTTTGTGTGCGAGGGGCTTGGACTTCCAGCAGGCATGCGTGAGCGTGTTTGATAGGAGTGAATGGAGACAAATGGTTTTTAAAACTTGACGTGCTGTTGGAGTGTGAGCAAAGTGACATTTATGAAGGGATTCAGGGAAACCGGCAGGCCGGACTTGAGTCCTGGAGATGGGAAGTACAGTGCCTGCACTCTGAAGGAGGGGTGTTAATGTTGCAGTTTAAAAACTGTAGTGTAAAGCACCCTTCTGGCAAGACAGTGATGGAGTGAATGATGGTGAAAGTTTTTCTTTTTTCGGGCCACCCTGCCTTGGTGGGAATCGGCCAGTGTGATAATAAAATAATAATAATTTCTGTACCAAGAGGCCATGCAACATAATAATAATTAATGAAAAAATCTAGCTTTAAACGTAT
>NW_026472137.1:0-11408 GCF_026875155.1 Cherax quadricarinatus
GGGTGGCACTAATAACTTATTTTCTTATCTTGCAGAAATTATTGACTACAATGTTACCAACACCAGAAGAGAAGCACAAGATTCACGAAGCCACCATTTACAACCCATACCTTCCTCTGGGGTCGGCAGAACAGTTTCTTATAATGCTGTTGTCCATATCTGAACTTCCTGCCAGATTACAACTCTGGATCTTTAAGCTAGACTATGAGAACATGGAGAAGGTAATAACAAACAGGGTAATTTTTGTCCCTTTTATCAGATTTGCTTTGACATTTAGCTGGTGACTGACATGGCTGCTCTGCTTGTGTTGCTCTCTGAGACTTCCACCTTTATTGCAGAATTTTTTAACTGCATTTCCCCTTATTTCCCTTCCCATTCTGTTCATGTCCTCCCCTTAACACCTCCACCTCTTCTGTTCTGAAACACAAATAACCCGCACATAAAAGAGAGAAGCTTACGACAACGTTTCGGTCTGACTTGGACCATTGACAAAGTCAAAGTGTGACTTTGTCAATGGTCCCAGTAGGACCGAAACGTCGTCGTAAGCTTCTCTCTTTTATGTGCGGGTTATTTGTGTATCGTTCCAGTCACGGTATTGTGCCTTTTTTGTTATTCCTGTTCTGAAATCTTGTTCACCTCTGCCATGTTCCATTGAATGAACCATGTGGGTTTAGCACTTCCCATGAATATAATAATAATAATATTGCATGGAAATGCTTCTTCACACCATAGAAATAAAATAAAATAAAATATTTATTTTTTTGTTTAAGGTTACAATGTGTGTTTACATATAGTATGAATGGAGCTAAGAAAACCACTATCATGCCTAGGCATTTTGGGCAGACTTAACTTAATACTTATAGACTACTTAAGTCTAGACAGGTGAAGAGTGGTAAAATACAGTCAATCTTCAGTCAAATTTTCAAATTCAAATTCAAATTCAAAGTTTATTCTCTATAAGGATTACAATGCTGAATTTACAGAATTTGGTTATTGTGTGGTTTACATGTAGTAAAATACTAATTACAGAGGGGACCACTAGAACACCTAGCATGGCTAGGCATTTCTGGCAGACTTAGATTAATTCTTAATTTTAAAATATTACAAATTATGAGGTAAGTTGGTATTATGGCTAAGTGACTAAATACTAGTTTATGAGTTTAGCAATGTGAATGCTTTTGTTTTGGCACAATACATAGTTTCAAATTCAAATTCAAAGTTTATTCTCTATAAGGATTACAATGCTGAGTTTACAGAGTTTGGTTATTGTGTGGTTTACATGTAGTAAAATCTATTGTTAATATGAGAAATTATAAGAAATTCTGTTTGCCTGAATTGTATTAGTGGCTTTCTTTTGTGCCTAACAATGTTTTATTGCATATAAATTACTTTAAGTAGTAGGTTGGTAGACAGCAGCTACCCAGGGAGGTACTACCATCCTGCCAAGTGAGTATAAAACGGAAACCTGTATAGTAGTGCCCCACTTATACGGCAGGTTAGGTTCCAGGCTACTGCCGGAAAGTGGACATCGCAGGAAAGCAGAACGCCATTTGTTTCCAATTATAAATGTCAGATAATAAGTTTAGACTAACATCTATTAAGTTAGCAATAGAACAAGGCATTGAAAAGCAATAAAAAGTAAAATACACACACAGTGCACTCATTACTTACCTCAAAATTTTGTAGTTTTAAATGAGGGTGACAAGTGAGAAGTATTTATTTAAGAAGTTAGGTATGGTGGGTTTATACCCAACCAGGCCACCCCCCCCACCCACACGTAATATCTCCGCATTAAAGACCCCTAGACTGAAAATGCATTATGTACACTCTTACCTACCAAAAAATATTTGTATTTTAAATTTTAAAAGGTGAAAGGGTGAATTCGCCTTCCTCACTTATGACGGAGATAGGGGCCTAAGCCCCTTTTTTGGTAAACAATTCATTTTAATGAGGAATGACCTTTTTACTGACACTTAAAAGTGTCCCCACCCAAAATTAAAACATTCAGTTTATTTTTTGTTGGAAAATTCCCTTTCAATTGTTTATTTTTAACATAAAACAACATAAAGAGGTCAATGCTTCTAGATATTCCAGGAAACATGTTCATAGCTGTTACGGGGGAAAATTTTTTTTTTGAAAAAATCACACTTTTTTAGTTTTTCCATAGGGAAGAGTGATTTTTTTTAATTTATCTTCAGGTGCCTAACATTTTCTGTTAGGTCGGGTCCCCCTTTTTTTTTTTTTTTTTATCCCTCTCCCCCCCTCAATCTTCAGTACCTCTAAAAAATATCAGTTTTTATTAATTTGGGCTTTTTTTTTCCCATGCTCTACGTTATTTTGTTATACCCAATTTTAGTCTGGAATGAATATATAGGTAGATAACTTTATTGATAGAATATTTTTTTTTTTTATCCACTGGGGGATTCCCACCAAGGCAGGGGGGCCCCAAAAAAAAAAAAACTTTTACCATATTCACTCCATCCTGTTTGCCAGAAGGGGGCTTTCACTCGTTTTTTAACTGCAACATTAACACCCCTCCCTTCAGAGTGCAGGCACTGTACTTCCCCTCTCCAGGGCCAGTCTGGCCTGCCAGTTTCCCCGAACCCCCTTTTAAGTGTTACTTGCTCCCCCTCCAACACACGTCAATATTAAAAACCATTTGTCCCATTTACTCCTATCAAAAAAAGTCACACAGCCCGCTGGAAATCCAAGCCCCCCGCACAAAAACCTCCTTTTTCCCCCTCCCTCCAACCTTTCCAGGCCGACCCCTACCCCCCTTCCTTCACTACAGACTGATAACTCTTGAAGTCACTCTGTTTTGCTCCATACTCTCTACATGTCCGATCCCCTCAACAACCCTTCCTCGCCCCCTGGACAACTTTTTTGGGAAACCCGCACCCCCTCCTAACTTCCAAACTACGCATTCTCTGCATTATATTCACACCACACATTGCCCTCAGACATGACATCTCCACTGCCTCCAGCCTTCTTCTCGCTGCAATATATCACCCATGCTTCACACCCATATAAGAGCGTTGGTAAAACTATACTCTCATACATTCCTCTCTTTGCCTCCAAGGACAAAGTTCTTTGTCTCCACAGACTCCTAAGTGCACCACTCACCCTTTTCCCCTCATCAGTTCTATGATTCACCTCATCTTTCATAGAGCCATCCGCTGACACGTCCACTCCCAAATATCTGAATACATTCACCTCCTCCATACTCTCTCCCTTCAATCTGATATCCAATCTTTCATCACCTAATCTTTTTGTTATCCTCATAACCTTATTCTTTCCTGTATTCACTTTTAATTTTCTTCTTTTGCACACCCTACCAAATTCATCCACCAATCTCTGCAACTTCTCTTCAGAATCTCCCAAGAGCACAGTGTCATCAGCAAAGAGCAACTGTGACAACTCCCACTTTATGTGTGATTCTTTATCTTTTAACTCCACGCCTCTTGCCAAGACCCTCGCATTTACTTCTCTTACAAGCCCATCTATAAATATATTAAACAACCATGGTGACATCATACATCCTTATCTAAGGCCTACTTTTACTGGGAAATAATTTCCCTATTTCCTACATACTCTAACTTGAGCCTCACTATCCTCGTAAAAACTCTTCACTGCTTTCAGTAACCTACCTCCTACACCATACACCTGCAACATCTGCCACATTGCCCCCCTATCCACCCTGTCATACGCCTTTTCCAAATCCATAAATGCCACAAAGACCTCTTTAGCCTTATCTCAATACTGTTCACTTATATGTTTCACTGTAAACACCTGGTCCACACACCCCTACCTTTCCTAAAGCCTCCTTGTTCATCTGCTATCCTATTCTCCGTCTTACTCTTAATTCTTTCAATAATAACTCTACCATACACTTTACCAGGTATACTCAACAGACTTATCCCCCTATAATTTTTGCACTCTCTTTTGTCCCCTTTGCCTTTATACAAAGGAACTGTGCATACTAGGTAAACTCCAGGATACTCTCTGCCAATCCCTAGGTACCTTACCCTCTTCCATACTGTCATGCCCCTATGGTTAACCTTCCTTTAATATTACATTGCGGTCATTTCCTTTATAGCTAAATGGAAATGAACGCCCTTGTATTATTAAGATTAATTCTTATTAACAATATAATTTAGTAACATGGCCATGATAATTTAATGAGCATAGTAATCCTGCCTTGCCGCCCGGTTGCCGTGTTTTAGTTAGCAGGATGTTCGATGGTTATCCCCCCCCTTCCCCCCCCCCTTTATGTTCAACTACTCTACTGAGTTTTGGTGAGTCACTCACGGACCCACTTTACCTGTATGCTCAAGGTTGAGGGACTACAGTGAAGAAGTTTGCTACTTCAAACACACTCTCGTCTTGTAACTGGCCAAGATTTATTAGCCGTGCCTTATATTCTGTTTTATATTCTGACTGCTCCAATTGGAAACAGACTTTTAATGTATAAAGTAATCTCCATTTTATATATGTTATATCTAGGTCTCCTCCTAATTGTCTGTTACAAAAGCCTTATGTATATGTTGGATACTATAGAAGAAACATGTCTCTTCATCAATTTTTAAACTCTTTGTTTAATTTTTGCACCCTTTTGTCCCCTTTCCCCTTTATACAAAGGAACTGTGCATACTAGGAAAAACTCCGGATACTCTCGGGCCAAACCCCTGGGTACCTTACCCCTTCCATCATTTATTAAATATTGCACCAACCACCCAAAACTATATCCCCACCTTTTTTAAAAACTTTTCCCTATCTTTATCCCATCAATCCCGGCTGCCTTAACCCCTTACATTTTACCTATTTTCCCTAAACGAACTACCCCCACACCCAACTGGCTCTTCCTCACTCCTACAAAAAATTTTATTCCTCCTTGCCCAATACACAAATCACTGCTTCCCTTCTTCATCAACTTTTTAACAAGTCCTCAAAATTTTCCCCCCCACTTCCCAATACCTCTAACTCCCATTTAATAACTCTCCTCCCCCTATTTTTAACTGACAAATCCATTTTTTCCTGGGTTTTCCTTAACTTTTTAAAATCTAAAATCCAAAACTTTTTTTTATTTTCAAAAAAATTTTTTTTTGATAACATCTCCCACTCTCTCATTTGCTCTCTTTTTAACATTGCTTCCAACCACCTCTTAACCTCTCTCTTTTTTCTCCTATACTTTTTCCCCTCCGCATCACTTCTACTTTGAAAAAAACTTCCATATGCTAATTTTTTTTCTCCCTTACACTCTCTTTACTCATCACCCCCACCAATCGCTCCTCTTCCCTCCCGCACCCATTTTTCCTGTAACCTCAAACTTCTGCTGAACACTCTAACACAAAATTTTTAAACTTACCCCAACCTCTTCCCCCCCATTGCCTATGCTCTCATTACCCACTTCCCCCAAATAGCTGTTTTTTATCTTACTCTAACGCCTCCCCCTTTTAGTTTATAAAACCCTTTCCCCTCTCTTTGTGTTCATTCTCCTTGACCCATCTACCTTTTTCCCCTCAGTGTAGCTACAACAAAATGATCTGATATATCTTTGCCCCTCTATAAACATGTACATCCTGAAGTCTACTCAAACCCGTCTTTTATCTACCATACATAATCCAACAAACTACTGTCATTTCTCCTACATCATACTTGGGAACTTATTTATCTATTATTATATTGTATTATTATTCTTGTAAATTTTTTTATTTTATTATTATTATTATTATTATTATTTTTATTTTTATTTATTTTTTATTACCACACCGGCCGATTCCCACCAAAGGGAGGGGGGCCCGAAAAAAAAAAAACTTTTCACCATCATTCACTCCATACGTCTTTCCAGAAGGGTGCTTTAAAACTACAGTTTTTAAACTGCAACATTAACACCCCTCCTTCAAGTGAGGGGGATGTACTTCCCATCTCCGGGACTCAAGTCCCGGCCTCCGGTTTTCCCTGAATCCCCTTTTATAAATGTTACTTTGCTCCCCACTCCAACAGCACCAATATTAAAAACCCTTTGTCTCCATTCCCCCTATCAAACCGCTCACCCCCATGCCGCTGGAAATCCAAGCCCCTCGCACACAAAACCTCCTTTACCCCCTCCCCCCAACCCTTCCTAGGCCACCCCTACCCCCCCCCCTTCCTTTCCCCTACAGACTGATACACTCTTGAAGTCATTCTGTTTTTGTCCATTTTCTCAAAAGTCCCCCAAACCTTATTAATTATTATTATTATTATTATTATTAGTTTAAGGAAAACACAATTCAGTTCCTTAGATCAAAGCCCTTAAAACCTGTATGCACTATACTACTTTAAAAATATATTTTTGGCATATACATAGTTTACAAGTATTATGTAGTTGGGTGTATAAAAGCACGTTTATGTAGAACATTATGGAGCCCTTAAAAAAACTTAAAATTTAAATAAGCAAAGATAGGTTAAGTGGAAAAAATTCCAACAACAAATAATAATAATAATAATAAAATAAAATAATAAACAATATAATAGTAATAATAATGGTAGTGGGTTTTTTTGTTCCAATTTTATTATAGTAAACATTTTAACCTTTTTCAAATAAATAAAAAAATTATTTATTTAATTTTTTTTTATTTATTAACCCATTGACTGTTGCAACCAAAAACCTGAGGTGTCTCCTGGTTCGCAAAATATTTTTAAAAAAAAAAAAAAAAAAACTTATTGAAATGATAGAGAATCTTTTCCCCAATGTAATGACAAACCAAAAATACGAAATTTGATGGGAAAATTTATGGAATTACCCCAGGGGAATTAGCGGCCTCGGCTAATTTACGAATCGGCGATTTTTGCCCACTTTTGAGTCCTATTTTCGGCTAATTCCATTGTTTCCTCACCAAACTCATAGCTATTCTTTAGAATTTTCCATTTGTATTACGATTGGGTACAAGAAACGCCCCTTTACTGATTTCAACTACCCAATAAAATGGGGAGAATTGGCACTTTGCCCCAATTTCATGCAAAAAAAAAATTCCCAAATTCAAAATAGGGGGCCCCAAAATGAACAAGCAGACATTTCTGGGCTCTAAAAATAACATTTTTTTTTGTTCATCAGTCACATCTTTTCCCGGGGCCCCTCGATAATACTCTTGCTTTTTATTTTTAATTTTTTACCCCAAAAATAGAAATTTACTGTTAGGGAACTATGCAATTTGTAATAATTGAAAAATAAGTCAACCCTTCATGACCTGCATTTAGAATCTCTTGGACATTTATTGTTTATCTTGAAAAATCGGCAAAAAAAAAACATTACCTCTACTTTGAGCTCCATTTCAAAGGTCCTTTTCATAGTAAACCCAAACAAATCACTCTATTTCAAAATAAAAATTTTTTCCCTTCTATCAATTGACTACAAAAAACGGAAAAATACCATAAAAACTATATGAAAAACACCTCAAAAAAATTTGGCGTTTTTTAAACCAAAAAAAACGGTCAGAATTTTTTTTTTTTTCATTATGCACTGCGTGCTGGGGGAATTTTTTTTCAGGGACACTGACCAACAACCCATTCTCTCACATATGGGGGCCCACCAGCTTTCCCCCCTGCTTAATTTGAAGCTGCTAGAATTTTTTTAGTTTTATATACGTAAATTTTTGGGAAGGGTTTGGAACAGCAAAAAACCCCCAGGGAAAATACTCCCTCCTTCCCGATAAAAATTTAAAAAAAAACCTGAACTGTTTTTTTTATATGTAGATTTTGGTTTTTTTTTTGTTATAAACACGCAAAGAAAAACGGGATATCGTTGGTATCTAGTTCCCAAATTTTGTTAATTCACAACTACGCCAGCCCTAATATAATAACATACATTGGTTTTTCTCTTTTTTCTAAATAGTCTTTCTTTTTTAATTTTTTTTTATTGGCCGGGAATTAAAAGAATTTTTTCCTCCGTAAGCATGCGTGTCGTATGAGGCGCCCAAATGCCGGGAGCATGGCTTGTAACCCCCTTTTCCCGTATACAAAATCCTAAAAAGAGAAGAAGAAAAAAAAAACTTGACCCTGGGTTTTTGGGATGACAGAAACAGATGATGGGGGGGGGGGGTTGTTATGATGAAAAAGTTGGATGTCCTGGCCCTAAAGGGAAACAAACGAAGGGGGTTTGAGAGTTTATGGGGGAAATAAAAAGATTAAATTAAAATTGAGAGAGAAAAGCAAAGAAGGGGAGAAGTTAATGTTAAATGTCAAAATAAAGAGAAAAAGAGAAATGAAATGTGTAATTCTTTATGTGGAATTTTAAAATAAAAGTTTGGATGCGAAAAATTTTTGGGTCAATAAATTAAAGCGTGTAGCAGGAGAAGAAGGTGGGGAGGATAAGATTAAAGGGAAAATGGTTATTTTAAGTGGAATGTTATTGGTCCTTTTTGAACCAAGTTGAAGAGAATTATATGTTTGGACTTGAATTGCTAAAGTAAGAAAACCTTTTAGAAGGTTGGTGGTAATTTGGGGCCGGTGTAATATAATTGAGTTGATTGAAACTTTTATAGAAATTTTTAGTTAATATTAATTACCATAAATTTTAAGGAAAAGAGATAAATAAGTATACACGATATGTTAGGGCGAAAGACTATGGATTTGTTAAATTTTAATAAAAACTTTAGTAACTTGGTGTACAGTTATAGAAGGGCAAAGATTTACTATCAAAGAAAACACTTCTTTGTTTATAAACTGAAGAAAAAGGTTAGATGGGAATACAAGGAGAATTAAGAATAATCGGAAGAGAAGGTTTTAAGGTTTATCTAAAGAAGCCCCTTTTGGGTAAAGAATTTATAAAACAGATTGGAAAGGGTAATTTCAAATGGAGAGCTGCCCAAAAAGGTGTTTAAAGAGGTATGGGTAGTTTAAAAATTAGTTTTTTAAGTGTTTCAGCAGAAGTTTGTTGTTACATGAAAGTGGTGCCAAGAGGAAGAGGACGATTGGAAGATGAAATGTAAATGATAAGTATTAGGGAGAAAAGGTTGGCAAATGAGGATTTAAAAATAGAAGTGATTTAAGGAGGGGAAAGATAATGGAGAAAAAAGATAGAATTAAGAGAAGTGTGAGATGTAAAAAAGAGGCAAATGAGAGAGTGGGTTGATGTTTTATCAACAAATTTTGTTGAAATAAGAAAAAAGTTTGAGTGAATTACAGTTAAAAAAGCCCTAGGAACAAATAATTTTTTTTCATTTTAAAAAAAAGGAGAGGAAAAGTTATTAAATAGTTTAGAGGTATTGGGAAGATGAAAATTAATAAATTGAGAATTTTTAAAGTTTGAAGGAGATAGGAATGGCGGATTCGTTATAGGGCAAGGAGAAAACAATCTTGTAGGAGTTGAGGAAAGCCATTGTTGAGTGTGGGGAATTCGTTTAGGAAATAGGTATGAAAGAGTGGTAAACCACCGGATTGATGGGGTAAGAAAGGAAAATGGGTTTTTATAAAAGCAGTTGGGATATATTTTGGATTGGTTTGCAATTAATTTAATAAAGTGTAATGGAGGTTAAGGTACCTAGGATAGCAGAAGTGCATAGACCTTTTGTTAAAGGAAAAGGGATAAAGAGAGCAAAAATTATAGGGGATAATCTTTAATTGTTCCTGGTAAAGTTTTATGGTAAGTGTTATAATTGAAAGAATTAAGAGTAAACGGGAATTAGGATGCAGAGGAACAAGGGGGGCTTTGGGAAAGGTAGGGGGTGTTGGCCAGGTGTTTCAGTAAACCCAATAAGTAACAGTATTTAGATAAGGAAAAAGAGGTCTTGTGCATTTATGGTTTTTGGAAAAGGCGATGACAGGGTGGATGGGGGGGAAAATTGGCAGATGTGCAAGTGTATGGTGTAGGAGGTGGGTTTTTACTGAAAGCATGAAGAGTTTTACGAGGATAGTGAGGGGAAAGTTAGGTATGTAGGAAAAGGGAAATTTTTTTCCCAGTAAAAGTAGGCTTAGACAAGTTGTGTGAGTAAACCGTGGTTGTTTAATAATTTATGATGGGGTTGAAAGAAAAAAATGCGATTTTTTTTGGCAAGAGGCGGGGGTTTTTAAAAAGAAAAAGGGAATACACACAAAGTGGGGGGTTTTTTCCAGCTCTCTTTGCTGATGCACTGTGCTTTGGGGGATTCTGAAGGGAAAGGCAGGAGGGTGGATAATTGGTAGGGTGGCAAAAAAAAAAAAATTTAAAGGGGAATACAGGAAAAGAAAGGGTTTTATGGGATAACAAAAAATTAGGTGATGAAAGTTGAATATCAGTTTGGGAGGGGAGATTTAGGAGGAGGTGAACGTAAATATTTGGGAGGGGACGTGTCAGCGGAGGGGTCTATGAAATGAGGTGAATCGAATTGTGAGGAAAAAGAGTGAGGGGTGCACTTAGGAGTCTGTGGAAAAAAAGAACTTTGCCTTGGGGGCAAAGAGGGAATGAGGGAGTTATTTTTAAAACCAACTTTTTAAGGGTGTAAACGTGGGTGATGAATGTTGCAGCGAGGAAAGGCTGAGGCAGTGAGGATGTCTAGCCTGGGCAGTGTTGGTGTGAATAAATCGGGAAAATTCGTAGTTTGGAAGTTGGAAGGTGCGGGTTTTCCAAAACTGTTGTCCCGAGGGCTGAGGAAGGGTTGTTGAGGGGGTTTTGGAAGTAAAGAATGGAGCGAAACAGAATGACTTAAAAGTGTATCAGTCTGTAGGGAAGGGAAAGGCGGGGTGGGGGCGGCCTAGGAAAGGGGGTTTGGAGGGAGGGGGTAAAAGGAGGTTTTGTGTGCGAGGGCTTTGGGCTTCCAGAGGGAGGGGGTGACGTGTTTGATAGGATGAATGGAGACAAAGGTTTTTAATACTTTACGTGCTGTTGGATGTGAGCAAAGTAACATTTTTGAAAAAGGGTTTTTGGGAAACAGCAGGCCGAAATTAGTCCGGAGATGGGGAAGTACAGTGCCTGCACTCTGAAGGAGGGTTTTTAATGTTGGGGTTTTAAAAAAACTGTAGTGTAAAGCACCCTTCTGGGAAGCAGTGATGGGGTGAATGATGGTGAAAGTTTTTTTTTTTTTTCGGGGCCCCACCCGCCCTTGTGGGAAACGGGCCCGGTGGATAAAAAAAAAAAAAAAAAAATTACTCAAACACATGGCTTGTAAGATGTAAAATTCGACCCAAAACAGCAAAGGGTTAAGGAACCTCCCTTTGGGGGGAAGAATGCATCCTGAAATTTTTTTTTCATATCAGAAGTAAAAAATTTACCCAAAAGATGTGTAATACGGGGATAACTTGATCCAAATTTTGGGAAAACGCTTGGAATATTAGGACATTTAAAAATAAATGAAATACTGAAGTCATCTGTTGGCCATTTTAGTTAACTTTGTTGGGCCAGACGTAGGTAATGGGAAAAAAAATTTGCCCAATTTTTTTATTGAAAAAATTTCCCC
>NW_026472138.1:0-10256 GCF_026875155.1 Cherax quadricarinatus
ATGGTGCTGTCTCTCAGTGTATCCTTGGCGCCCCTGCTTTTCATCGGGGGAAAGTTGCGTCTCCAGCCGAGTCTTTTGCTTTCATAGGGAGTGATTTTCCTGTGCAGGTTTGGTATCAATCCCTCCAGGACCTTCCAAATGTATATTATCATGTATCTCTCTTGCCTGCATTCGAGGGAATACAGACCAAGGACCTTCAACCGTTCCCAGTAGTTTAGGTGCCTTATCGTACTTACCTGTGCCGTGAAAGTTCTTTATTCACTCTCCAGGTCTGCAATGTCGCCAGCCTTGAAGGGGGCCGTTATTGTATAGCAGTATTCCAGCCTAGAGGGCAGAAGAGATTTGAAGAGAATCATGGGCTTGACGTCCCTAGTTTTGAAGGTTCTCATTATCCATCCTATCATTTTCCTAGCAGATGAGGTAGATACATTGTTGTGGTCTTTGAAGGCGAGATCCTCTGACATTATCACTCCCAGGTCCTTCACATTACTTTTCCGATCTATTGTATGATTAGAATTTGTTGTATATCCTGACACATTTTTAATTTCTTCAAGTTTCCCATTTGTGAGTAGTTGAAATTTCTCCTCATTGAACTTCGTATTGTTTTGAGTGGCCCATTTGAAGATTTTTTTGATGTCCGCTTATAGTCTCGCGGTGTCTTCGATGGAGGTCATTGCCATGGTAATCCGGGTGTCATCCGCAAAAGAAGACACTGAGCTATTGCTTACATCTCTGTCTATGTCAGAAATGAGGATGAGGAATAGAATGGGAGCGAGTACTGTGCTTGTGGAACAGAGCTTTTTACCATGGCTGCCTGGGACTCTACTCTGTTTACTATTACTCTTTGTGTTCTATTTGTCAGGAAGTTGTAGATCCATCTACCAACTTTCCTGTTATTCCTTTATCCCGCATTTTGTGTTCTAGTACACCATAGTGGTCCAGTAGCTGGGACAGGCAAGAGTGACCTGCTCTAAACCTGTGTTGCCCTGGGTTGTGTAATTAATGGGTATCTAGGTGGTTGGCGATCTTGCTTCTTAGAACCCTCTCAAAGATTTTTATATGGGATGTTAGTGTTATCGGTTTGTAGTTCTTTGCAACTGCTTTACTGCTACCTTTGTAGAGTGGGGCTACGACTGTTGTTTTTAATGCGTGTGGGATGACCCCTGTGTCCATGATCCCTCTCCATAAAATGCTGAAGGCATGCGATAGGGGCTTCTTGCAATTCCTGATGAACACGGAGTTCCACGAGTCTGGGCCTGGGGTAGAGTGCATGGGCATGTCATTAATTGCCTCTTCAAAGTCTTGTGGAGTTACAATATTAACTGAGATTTTTGGAATGACCAAGTTTTGGGTTTCGTTCATAAAGAATTCATTTGGATTGACGACCCTTACAGTAGGCAGTGGATCGCTGAACACTGAGTCATATTGGGACTTTAGTATCTCACTCATTTCTTGGTTGTCATCTATGTCCCATCCTGCCTAAGCAGAGGCCCAATACTGGATGTTGCTTTTCACTTAGATTTGGCATAAGAGAAGAAGTATTTTGTGTTTATTATTTTTTTTTGTTGTTCAATTTCCTTTATGGCTTTTGGTTCTTCCTGTGACTCTTGTCTTCTATAAGATTCCTTCAGCTTAAGTTCGATATTTGCAATTTCATTGACTAGTGCTTCCCTTCGTATTTCAGATATATTGACCCCATTCAGCAGCTCTGTGATTCTTCATCTTCGTCTGTATAGGGAACATCTCTCTCATTCTAGTTTATATCTTCTCTTTCTTTTTCTTAATGAAATGTGTCTTGAGCAGATCTCAAGAATCACAGAATTAGTTTTTTTTTTTAAGGCAAATGTTCGGATCCATGTTATTTAGGACATCTTCACAGCTTGTTTCATTTAGGTCATGGTTTACTTGATCCCATTGTATGTTTTTGTTATTGAAATTGAATTTTGTGAAGAGACCTTCATGACTGATCACATTTTGCTGGTCGGGAGCCCTGTGGATACATATCTGTACCTCTATTATGTTGTGATCCGAGTGTATTGTCTTTGATACAATTATATTACATATCAGATCGTCATTGTTAGTGAAGATGAGGTCCAGCGTATTATCTAGTCTTGTCGGCTGGTTTAAGCTGATGGAATCTTATAGAAGACAAGAGTCACAGGAAGAACCAAAAGCCATAAAGGAAATTGAACAACAAAAAAAATAATAAACACAAAATACTTCTTCTCTTATGCCAAATCTAAGTGAAAAACAACATCCAGTATTGGGCCTCTGCTTAGGCAGGATGGGACATAGATGACAACCAAGAAATGAGTGAGATATTAAAGTCCCAATATGACTCAGTGTTCAGCGATCCACTGCCTACTGTAAGGGTCGTCAATCCAAATGAATTCTTTATGAACGAAACCCAAAACTTGGTCATTCCAAAAATGTCAGTTAATATTCTAACTCCACAAGACTTTGAAGAGGCAATTAATGACATGCCCATGCACTCTGCCCCAGGCCCAGACTCGTGGAACTCCGTGTTCATCAGGAATTGCAAGAAGCCCCTATCGCATGCCTTCAGCATTTTATGGAGAGGGATCATGGACACAGGGGTCATCCCACACGCATTAAAAACAACAGTCGTAGCCCCACTCTACAAAGGTAGCAGTAAAGCAGTTGCAAAGAACTACAAACCGATAGCACTAACATCCCATATAAAAATCTTTGAGAGGGTTCTAAGAAGCAAGATCGCCAACCACCTAGATACCCATTAATTACACAACCCAGGGCAACACAGGTTTAGAGCAGGTCACTCTTGCCTGTCCCAGCTACTGGACCACTATGGTGTACTAGCACACAAAATGCGGGATAAAGGAATAACAGGAAAGTTGGTAGATGGATCTACAACTTCCTGACAAATAGAACACAAAGAGTAACAGTAAACAGAGTAGAGACCCAGGCAGCCATGGTAAAAAGCTCTGTTCCACAAGCACAGTACTCGCTCCCATTCTATTCCTCATCCTCATTTCTGACATAGACAGAGATGTAAGCAATAGCTCAGCGTCTTCTTTTGCGGATGACACCCGGATTACCATGGCAATGACCTCCATCGAAGACACCGCGAGACTATAAGCGGACATCAAAAAAATCTTCAAATGGGCCACTCAAAACAATACGAAGTTCAATGAGTAGAAATTTCAACTACTCACATATGGGAAACTTGAAGAAATTAAAAATGTGTCAGGGTATACAACAAATTCTAATCATACAATAGATCGGAAAAGTAATGTGAAGGACCTGGGAGTGATAATGTCAGAGGATCTCGCCTTCAAAGACCACAACAATGTATCTACCTCATCTGCTAGGAAAATGATAGGATGGAAAATGAGAACCTTCAAAACTAGGGACGTCAAGCCCATGATGATTCTCTTCAAATCTCTTCTGCTCTCTAGGCTGGAATACTACTGTACAATAACGGCCCCCTTCAAGGCTGGCGACATTGCAGACCTGGAGAGTGAATAAAGAACTTTCACGGCACAGGTAAGTACGATAAGGCACCTAAACTACTGGGAACGGTTGAAGGTCCATTGTCTGTATTCCCTCGAATGCAGGCAAGAGAGATACATGATAATATGCATTTGGAAGGTCCTGGAGGGATTGATACCAAACCTGCACAGGAAAATCACTCCCTATGAAAGCAAAAGACTCGGCTGGAGACGCAACTTTCCCCCGATGAAAAGCAGGGGCGCCAAGGATACACTGAGAGACAGCACCATAAGTGCCCGGGGCCCAAGACTGTTCAATTGCTTCTCAGCATACATAAGGGGGATTACCAATAGACCCCTGGCTGTCTTCAAGAAGGCACTGGACAGGCACCTAAAGTCAGTACCTGACCAAGCGGGCTGTGGTTCGTACGCCAGCTTGCGTGCGGCCAGCAGTAACAGCCTGGTTGATCAGACCCTGATCCACCATGAGGCCTGGTCTCAGACAGGGCATCGGGGGCCTGGTCTGAGACTGGGCCCCCGATAAACTCCAGGTAAACCTAAACCTACCCTACCCTAACCTAACCTAACCTAACCTAACCTAACCTAACCTAACCTACCTAACCTAACCTAACCTAACCTAACCTAACCAACCCAACCTAACCTAACCTAACCTAACCAACCCAACCTAACCTAACCTAACCTAACCTAACCTAACCTAACCTAACCTAACCTAACCTAACCTACCCTAACCTAACCTAACCAAACCTAACCTAACCTAACCTAACCTAACCTACCCTAACCTAACCTAACCTAACCTAACCAACCCAACCTAACCTAACCTAACCTAACCTAACATAACCTAACCTAACCAACCCAACCTAACCTAACCTAACCTAACCTAACCTAACCTAACATAACCTACCCTAACCTAACCTAACCTAACCTAACCTAACCTAACCTAACCTAACCTAACCTAACCAAACCTACCCTAACCTAACCTAACCTAACCTAACCTAACCTAACCTAACCTAACCTAACCTAACCTAACCTAAAACCTAACATAAACTACCCTAACTAACCTAACCAAACCTACCCTAACCTAAAACCTAACCTAACCTAACTAACCTAACCTAACCTAACCTAACCTAACCTAACAAACCCACCCTAACCTAAACCCAACCTAACCTAACCTAACCTAACCTAACCTAACCTACCCTACCCTAACCTAACCTAACCTAACCTAACCTAACCTAACCTACCCTAACCTAACCTAACCTAACCAACCCAACCTAACCTAACCTAACCTAACCAACCCAACCTAACCTAACCTAACCTAACCTAACCTAACCTAACCTAACCTAACCTACCCTAACCTAACCTAAGCTAACCTAACCTAACCTAACCTAACCTAACCTACCCTAACCTAACCTAACCTAACCTAACCTAACCTAACCTAACCTAACCTAACCTAACCTAACCTAACCTAACCTAACCTAACCAAACCCAACCTAACCTAACCTAACCTAACCTAACCTAACCTAACCTAACCTAACCTTACCTAACCTACCCTAACCTAACCTAACCTAACCTAACCTAACCTAACCAAACCTACCCTAACCTAACCTAACCTAACCTAACCTAACCTAACCTAACCTAACCTAACCTAACCTAACCTAACCAAACCTACCCTAACCTAACCTAACCTAACCTAACCTAACCTAACCTAACCTAACCTAACCTAACCTAACCTATCCTAACCTGACCTAAAATGACCTTACCTATCATAACTTAACCTAACCTAACTTAACCTAACCTAACCTAACCTAACATAAATTAAACTAACCGAACTAAATAATTTTACCTAACCGAACTTAACCTAACTTACCCTAACCTAAATGGATTACCTAACCTAACCTAACCTAACCTAACGAGATTACTTAACCTAACCTAACCTAACCTAACCTAACCTAGCCTATACATAAGGTAACCTGGCCTAGCCTAACCTAACGTAGCATAACCTAACCTATCCGACTACCTAACCTAACCTATCCGGACTACCTAACCTAACCTGACCTAACCTAACCTAACCTAACCGGACTACCTAACCTAGCCTAACCTAACCTAACCTAATCTAACCTAACCTAGCCTAGCCTAGCCTAACCTAACCTAACCCAACCCAACCTAACCTAACCTAGCCGGACTACCTCATCTCTCCTAGTCTAACCTAACCTAACCTAACCTAACCTAACCTAACTACCTAACTTTACCTAACTGGACTACCTAACCTAACTTAAACCTAATCGAACCTAACCTAACCTAACCTAACCTAACCTAACCTAACCTAACCTAACCTAACCTAACCTAACTTAAACCTAACCTAACCTAGCCTAACCTAACCTAACGTAACTTAAACCTAACCTAACTTAACCTAACCTAACCTAACCTAACCTTACATAACGTAACCTAACCTAACATGACCTAAGCCTAAGCTATCCTGACCTTTCCTAACCTAACCTATCCTATCCTATCCTAACCTAACCTAACCTAACCTAACCTAAACTAACCTAACCTGACCTATCCTATCCTATCCTAACCTAACCTAACCTAACCTAACCTAACCTAACCTAACTGGACTACCTAACCTAACATAACCTAACCTAACGTGACTACCTAACCTTACCTATCTGGGCTACCTAACCTAACCTAAGCTATCCTAAACGGACTACATAACCTTACCTAACCTAACCTAACCTAACCTAACCTAACTGGACTACCTAACCTAACCTAAACTTACCTTACCTCTCCTCTCCTAAGATAACCTAAGTTATACAGGCTACCTAACCTTTCCTAACCGGACTACCTCTCCTCCTATTTTAGCCTATCCTTACCTAATCTAACTAGACTACCTAACCTAACGTAACTTAATCTAACCTAACCTATCCTGACTACCTAACCTAAGCTAACTTAACTTAACCTAACCTAACCTAACCTAACCTAACCCTAACTTAACCTAACCTTCAAAATGGGATGATGCCTCAGGGAATAGCGTCGACACACTACCAGCAAAACCTGGTGGAAGCACTGATGTCCATACAGGGGTGAAAGATAGAAAGGAAACAGGAAAAATAAATGCATCACCAGGGAACGCAGCTACAGTAAATCCTAACAAACAGAATTACAATATTTGTAAATACTATGCCTTGGGTATCTGCAGGCATGGTGTATCTGGTAAAACAGGTGGGACATGTACCTTTGACCATCCCAAAAAATGCCGCACCCACATGACAAGAGGGGATTGCAACTTTCCCTCCTGTAACTTATTCCACCCAGAAATGTGTCACTCATCAATCCATGAGAGAAAATGCTACAGTGAATACTGCCAGGCACATCATCTAAAAGGGACTAGAAGACACAGACCAGCCAGACTATGGGAAACAAAAGAGGGAATCGTCAGCCTCTCCAAGGACAGAGGATTTTGGGCAAGAAGAAGAAAAAAACTGGTAAGAAATGACAATAATCCTACACCACCTGAAAACACCTCTGGAGCAGAGGCACGAACATTGGCCTCTACCCCAGAATAACAGATGTTAGAGCCAGCAAATAAAACCCCCTTAAATTCCACCAATGCAATGACATTTGTCTTTGCAAACATACAGGGTCTAAAGCCTTCATAAAAACAATAAAATCCCTTACATCAAGGGACTGCTCACGGAGTTAAACGCAATGTTTGCAGCATTCACAGAGACCCATATAAAGGATCACTATGACAACGAAATATGGATCCCAGGTTATAACCTATTCCGATGCGACAGACTGAACAGACAACAAAGGGTGTTGGCCTGTACGTCACACAGCTGCTCATTTGCACTGAACTACTAAACACCTCATATGATGTAGTTGAAGTTTTTGGCGGTAAAGATTGAAAACCAAACCTTGTAATTGTGGTAGCATACAAGCCTCCAGATGCAACTTCCCAGCAATTCCAGGAGCAGCTGTCTGGAAAATCTCCCAGTTCCTGCCTCAAACATCTTACTACTGGGATATTTCAACTTTAGACACCTAAAATGGAGGAACATAGTAAACAATGTTTTAGCAGAGATCACCCCAGGAGGCAGCTCAGATGAAAATTCACACACACACGAACTATTAAATCTCTGCAACAAATTCACCTTAAGTTCGATATTTGCAATTTCATTGACTAGTGCTTCCCTTCGTATTTCAGATATATTGACCCTATTCAGCAGCTCTGTGATTCTTCATCTTCGTCTGTATAGGGAACATCTCTCTCATTCTAGTTTATATCTTCTCTTTCTTTTTCTTAATGAAATGTGTCTTGAGCAGATCTCAAGAACCACAGAATTAGTTTTTTTTTTTAAGGCAAATGTTCGGATCCATGTTATTTAGAATATCTTCCCAGCTTATTTCATTTAGGTCATGGTTTACTTGATCCCATTGTATGTTTTTGTTATTGAAATTGAATTTTGTGAAGAGACCTTCATGACTGATCACATTTTGCTGGTCGGGAGCCCTGTGGATACATATCTGTACCTCTATTATGTTGTGATCCGAGTGTATTGTCTTTGATACAATTATATTACATATCAGATCGTCATTGTTAGTGAAGATGAGGTCCAGCGTATTATCTAGTCTTGTCGGCTGGTTTAAGGTGAATTTGTTGCAGAGATTTAATAGTTCGTGTGTGTGTGAATTTTCATCTGAGCTGCCTCCTGGGGTGATCTCTGCTAAAACATTGTTTACTATGTTCCTCCATTTTAGGTGTCTAAAGTTGAAATATCCCAGTAGTAAGATGTTTGAGGCAGAAACTGGGAGATTTTCCAGACAGCTGCTCCTGGAATTGCTGGGAAGTTGCATCTGGAGGCTTGTATGCTACCACAATGACAAGGTTTGGTTTTCAATCTTTACCGCCAAAAACTTCAACTACATCATATGAGGTGTTTAGTAGTTCAGTGCAAATGAGCAGCTGTGTGACATACAGGCCAACACCCTTTGTTGTCTGTTCAGTCTGTCGCATCGGAATAGGTTATAACCTGGGATCCATATTTCGTTGTCATAGTGATCCTTTATATGGGTCTCTGTGAATGCTGCAAACATTGCATTTAACTCCGTGAGCAGTCCCTTGATGTAAGGGATTTTATTGTTTTTATGAAGGCTTTAGACCCTGTATGTTTGCAAAGACAAATGTCATTGCATTGGTGGAATTTAAGGGGGTTTATTTGCTGGCTCTAACATCTGTTATTCTGGGGTAGAGGCCAATGTTCGTGCCTCTGCTCCAGAGGTGTTTTCAGGTGGTGTAGGATTATTGTCATTTCTTACCAGTTTTTTTCTTCTTCTTGCCCAAAATCCTCTGTCCTTGGAGAGGCTGACGATTCCCTCTTTTGTTTCCCATAGTCTGGCAGGTCTGTGTCTTCTAGTCCCTTTTAGATGATGTGCCTGGCAGTATTCACTGTAGCATTTTCTCTCATGGATTGATGAGTGACACATTTCTGGGTGGAATAAGTTACAGGAGGGAAAGTTGCAATCCCCTATTGTCATGTGGGTGCGGCATTTCTTGGGATGGTCAAAGGTACATGTCCCACCTGTTTTACCAGATACACCATGCCTGCAGATACCCAAGGCGTAGTATTCACAAATATTGTAATTCTGTTTGTTAGGATTTACTGTAGCTGCGTTCCCTGGTGATGCATTTATTTTTCCTGTTTCCTTTCTATCTTTCACCCCTGTATGGACATCAGTGCTTCCACCAGGTTTTGCTGGTAGTGTGTCGACGCTATTCCCTGAGGCATCATCCCATTTTGAAGGTTAGGTTAAGTTAGGGTTAGGTTAGGTTAGGTTAGGTTAGGTTAAGTTAGGTTAAGTTAAGAAATAAGTTAAGTTAGGTTAGGTTAGGTAGTCAGGATAGGTTAGGTTAGATTAGGTTAGGTTAGGTTAGGTAGTCTAGTTAGATTAGGTAAGGATAGGCTAAAATAGGAGGAGAGGTAGTCCGGTTAGGAAAGGTTAGGTAGCCTGTATAACTTAGGTTATCTTAGGAGAGGAGAGGTAAGGTTAGTTTAGGTTAGGTTAGGTAGTCCAGTTAGGTTAGGTTAGGATAGGTTAGGTTAGGTTAGGTTAGGTTAGGTAGTCCGGTTAGGATAGCTTAGGTTAGGTTAGGTAGCCCAGATAGGTAAGGTTAGGTAGTCTCGTTACGTTAGGTTAGGTTAGATTAGGTAGTCCAGTTAGGTTAGGTTAGGTTAGGTTAGGATAGGATAGGTTAGGTCAGATTTGGTTAGTTTACGTTAGGTTAGGTTAGGTTAGGATAGGATAGGATAGGTTAGGTTAGGTTAGGTTAGGATAGGTCAGGTTAGCTTAAGCTTAGGTCATGTTAGGTTAGGTTAGGTTAGGTAAGGTTAGGTTAGGTTAGGTTAGGTTAAATTAGGTTAGGTTTAAGTTACGTTATGTTAGGTTAGGCTAGGTTAGGATAGGTTTAAGTTAGGTTAGGTTAGGTTAGGTTAGGTTAGGTTAGGTTAGGTTAGGTTAGGTTAGGTTAGGTTAGGTTAGATTAGGTTTAAGTTAGGTTAAGTAGTCCAGTTTGGTAAAGTTAGGTAGTTAGGTTAGGTTAGGTTAGGTTAGGTTAGGTTAGGTTAGACTAGGAGAGATGAGGTAGTCCGTTTAGGTTAGGTTAGGTTGGGTTGGGTTAGGTTAGGTTAGGCTAGGCTAGGCTAGGTTAGGTTAGATTAGTTAGGTTAGCTTAGGCTGGTTAGGTAGTCCAGTAGGTTAGGTTAGGTTAGG
>NW_026472139.1:0-5000 GCF_026875155.1 Cherax quadricarinatus
AAGGTGTCGAGGGAAAAAATTGACAAAAAGGTCTCTGTCATTCTCAGACTGCAATTTTCACCTGCCTTGAATAGAGATGTTAATGTTACTTAGTATTCCAGCCTAGAGAAAAGTGATTTAATAATGATCATCATGACTTAGCATCTCTTGTCTTGAATGTTCTCATTATCCATCCTATCAGTTTCCTCGCAGATGTGATCTTGGCACTTTTATGATCCTTGAAAGTGAGATCCTCAGACATTACTACTCCCCAGGTCCTTCACATTACTCTTCCGCTCAATTGTGTGATTGGAGTTTGCAGTATACTCAGTCCTAGTTATTAGTTCCTCCAGTTTTTCCATAACGGAGTAGTTGGAATTTGTCTTCATTGAACATCATTTGTTCTCCGTTGCCCATTGGAAAACTTGGTTTATATTTTCTTGGAGCTTTGCCGTGTCCTCAGTGGATGACACTCTCATGCAGATGATACAGTGCTGTGGTTTACATCTCTGTCTATTATATGAAGACGAGGAACAGGATAGGAGAGAGTACTGTACCTTGTGGAACAGAACTCTTCACATGGTAGTATTACAATCTAGATGACTAAATTTTCAACTGGTCTAATAATTGCGATATCTTATTAGCCCATCATCCAAACTGTAATAAGAATATTGTCCAGGAGTACAAAAATACACAATATTTTTAATCTTTACTAGTAAATTATAAAATAAGAGTATTATCAAAGACATACAAGTGTATTCTTTGGTTCCATTTCTCAAAACAAGAATTATCGCATTACAAAGCACAATATCACAAATTCTACTATCCGTTACTGACATTACATAATTTACTACAATATCACAAACACGACTATCCGTGTCAACTATGACCACGACACCATTGTAACAGTTACACACGGACACCTTCTGTCAGTGTCACGGCACCCTTGTCTCTGCTTTATAACACACCATCTCAAATGTGTCCACACGACACCCTTGTCTCCGTGTAAATCTACACACTTTCGCTACCGTGTCCACATGACAACCCTTGTCTCCGTGTACATCTACGCACTTTCGCTGCCGTGTCCACATGACACCCTTGTCTCAGTGTACATCTACACACTTTCGCTACCGTGTCCACAAGACACCCTTATCTCCGCGTTATAACACATCGTATCCACAAGACAACTTGCAGGGTCCGTCAATAACACCGTCGTGGGGGCCAGCCGACTAAATATAATCTCTGCCATCAGGAAACTATGTAGTCAGCAGGAAACTAAGTTATTCGTGCCATCAGGAACGAAGTCCAATCGTTCCCAGCAGGAAACTTTCGTAGTCAGCAGGAGACGTTACCAGTAAAGTCAAGCTGTGAAGCCGTGCCAACTCTCACTAGGTATGAGGTCTTCACTCTGAGCTGTGCAGAACACACTATTTTTAGTGTACACTGAATGAGGCCGTCAGCTAATTCTGAGGCCGTCAAACTCAGTGAGCTGTGGTCAACACACTGAGGTTGGTTCACCAGCCTCGACATAAAGTACAATTACGTCACACTGGGTACTGTTGTCTGGTAGCAGCACCGAAGTGCTCAATCAACCACTTCTCCATCGTCTCTTTCCTGGGTTCGTAACAGGCAGCTTCCGATTAACTCTGTTTACCACTACTCTTTGTGTTCTATTCTTAGAAAGTTGAAGATCCATCTGCCTACTTTGCTAGTTATCACTTTAGCACGCATTTTGTGTGCTGTTACACCATGATCGCGCTTAACTGTGAATACTACATTCCCTTTTGTTTGTTTTCCAGTGCATCCAAGACCATATCATAGTGATCCAGTAGTTTGCGAGAGGCAAGGTTACAGAACCCAGTCTAAGACTCCTGGAATGTACTTGTTGCCTATGATCAAGGTTACAGAACCCGTCTAAGACTCCTGGAATGTACATGTTACCTGTGATCAAGGTTTAGAACCCAGTCTAAGACTCCTGGAATGTACATGTTACCTGTGATCAAGGTTTATAGAACCAAGTCTAAGACTCCTGGAATGTACATGCTACCTATGACAAGGTTACAGAACCCAGCCGAAGACTCCTGGAATGCCTCCGATAACTTGAAAAATTTAAAAGAAATGTGTTTCCTTATTTGACAATGGAGAAAGTAAATTTCAAGAGAACTTCTCAAATACTGTAAAAAATTTATTACCGTTAAATCACGCTAAATAAATTTAATTATACCTCTCCTGATCTTCGGAATTCATGAAATATCTGAGAATGCCTCTTCTGATCGGCTTCAGATTTTTTCTTACCCTTAGTGCGTCTTCTGGAGAGGAAGAATTACATTTTTAATAGATTGCAAAATTCCCAATTTACCAATTTTAGTAAATATTGAATAAAAATCTACATCACTAAATAAATAATTCCTTTCTCATTGGCTTCAAAAGATTTCCGATGTATTCCATAAAATGTATTTATTTGTATTCGTCTATTTGTGGTTTCAGGGGTTGAGTCACGACTCCTGGGCCCGCCTCTCCGCTGTTCGCTTCTACATTCACTTTCCTTAATGCATTGGCTTTATCATACCTATTCTTAAGGCTAAAGTAGCAATTCTAAACATCGTTGTAACACGTCAGGTACATGGATGCAGCTTCCAGCTGTACCTGAGACTCGCCTGTGAAACAAACTCGTCTTGTCCATCCTGTAACTTATTGTTTATAATCTTAGAGTCGTTGATGTCGATAAATTAGACACATGTGCAACTCTTGGGTATCTTTATTAAGGAAACGTTTCGCCACACATAGGCTTCATCAGTCCATACACAGGAGAAACTTGAAGAACTGGAGGAGAATGAGGTAATCAGTCCCTCAACCTTGAGTCGATGTGGTCAGTCCATCAATCTTGAATAGAATACGGCATATGAGCGGAGAAGCAGCTTATAAACCGTAGGCCACTGTGTGGTGAAACGTTTCCTTAATAAAGATACCCAAGAGTTGCACATGTGTCTAATTTATCAACGTGTCGGTTCTGTGAACCATTCATCTACAATCCTGTCAGACACTGCAACTTCTTGGGATCTTAATTCCTCAGAGGCTATTGAGAAAACTTAAGGCACACGGAATGGGAGGAGAAATTTTTTCCTGGATAGAGGCATGGCTGACAAATAGGAAGCAGAGAGTTTGCATAAATGGGGAGAAATCAAAATGGGGGCACGTCACAAGCGGTGTTCTACAGGGGTCAGTGTTGGGTCCGTTGTTGTTCACAATTTACATAAACAACATAGATGAGGGAATAAATAGCGACGTAAGCAAATTTGCTATGACACCAAAATAGGCCGGCCAATTCATTCTGATGAGGGCACTAGAGCACTCCAGGATGGTTTGAAATAGACTGATACAGTGGTCGGAGAAGTGGCAGATGCAGTTTAATATTGACAAATGCAATGTTGGACAGGAAAATAACTATGCCATATATAAACTAAATAATGTAGATCTTAATACTACTGATTACGAAAAGGATTTAGGAGTTCTGGTTAGCAATAATCTAAAACCAAGACACAGTGTATTCACAATAAACAGAATCCTTGGCTTCATATCTAGAAGTATAAATAATAGAAGTCCTCAGGTTGTTCTTCAACTCTATATATCTTTGGTTAGGCCTCATTTAGATTATGCTGCTCAGTTCTGGTCCCGTATTACGAATGGATAAAATGCTCGGGAAAACGACATGGAGGATGACGAAGTTATCCCATATCAAAAAAACTTCCTAGGGGAAAAAGGCTGAGGGCCCGAATCTGCACCCCTTAGAAAGGCGTAAATTAGGGGATATGACAAGGTGTAAAAAAGGGAAAAACGGGAAATAAAAAAAAGGGGATGAAATAGCGGCTGAAAATTTCCAGCCAAGACAACCGCAAAAGGTTTTCAAGTTGGAAAAATTCAGATTCGGAAGGGAACAGGAAAGCACGGGTTTGGTAATAGAGTTGGGGAGGGTGAAAAAAACCCCGAGTAAGTTAAGAGGCTAAAACGTTGTGTGTTTTTAAAAAGGTTAGAAAAATCGAGTGGGTGGGGGTGGGGGGGAGTTGGACCTGCTAGTTTTGCTACTGGGTCTGATGCTTTCCTTTTTCCCTTTAAAGTGGAAGGGGACCTGACTAGGGGGATCATTGGGCAAATTGGGGGAAACATGAACCTGCTTCGCATGGGCGTAGGCCTTTTTGCAGTGTTCCTGTTTTTATGTTTTTATGTTCTAAGCGAATTGACTGCAAAGGCGAGGGGGCTGGACATCTCTCCATGGGCCCCTAGAAAGGGACAGAGGACATGTGTACCACTAACAACAATATTCAATACATCTATCGAAACAGGGCGATTACCTGAGGTGGGGAATATAGCAAATGTAGCCCTAATTTATTAAAAAAGGAAAAAGCACAAAACTTTCAACCACAGACCGTGTCACTGACAGTATGTATTCCAAGTTACGGAGAAGATTATCAGAAGATTTAGGAGCCACTAAAAAGGAATGAACTAATTAAAATCACAACCACTGGAGTTCAGGCATGGTGACAACAGTAAGACAAGAGGGAAGTGTGGGACACGCGTTTCTTGGTCTGTAAAAGGTTTTGACACAGTTGCAAAGGGAGTTTAGTGAAAAAGCGGAGAACCAGGCGGGTATAACAGGGAAGCACTGCAGTAAAATCAAGAATTCCTGACGGGAAGACATCAACGAGTCATGGACGTGCGAGGTTCAGATGGGCCCCTTTGTACGAAGGGTTAAACAGGGGTCATCCAGGACTGGTGTTGTTTTTGGTACAAGTGAATGACAGACGAAAGGAATAGACTCAGAGGAAAAATTCATGGGAAGAGGCCAGGCACACTACAAAGGGATCGGGAAAAGGCTATGGCCTGGTCCAGCAAATGGCTCCTGGAGTTCAACCCGGGCCCAAAGTGCGAAGTCATGAAGTTTGGGGGAAAGGAAAAAAGAAGACCCAGACAGAATACAGTCTAGGGGGCCAAAGCACAAACAACTCAAGAGAAAGAATCTTGGG
>NW_026472139.1:10000-11319 GCF_026875155.1 Cherax quadricarinatus
TGTGGGATTCTCCACACAGGCACTCTAGTTCCTAGGTAGGGGAAAGGGTACTAGGGTCCATCCCATTCCACCGAGGTCCTTGGTGGTGGTGGTGTAGTTTGCCGTGGAATCTGGATCACCTTGGGATGTCTCAATCCCTCTCCGGTCTCCAGGGGGTTTGGGTGTCTTTCGGTTGATAGGTGTATCTCCGGAGGCTGCCTTTCAGATTCCAAGGTATGGTGGCCGAAGCAGGTATGCTCTGTTGCGGGTATCCAGCAGCCCTCTCCTTTGTCCACCAAGGTGGCCCAGTAGATATGAGGTTGCAATCCCAGATTGCTGGTTTACTGGCATGAAAGGTAGGGTAAGGCACGGGTTTCATGCCGCATCTGCACTACTTGTGGTGCTGGGGTCATCTTGGGTGCGGAGGGGGATTTACGGCCATTTCATTTCTCCTAGGAGCTATCTCTCCACGTTTCACCTTTTTTTGATTCTTTTTTCTTATTTTCTAAAAAAATAAAAAGAATGAAGTGACATAACCATGGAGTCCCAAATCCATGGAACAGTTCCTCACGGGCCCCTTTCTGTTACCGCACCTTCTTCCGACCTTACCTCGTTATTTAACCACTCTGCGGACATTTCTAATGCCCCTGTGCCTCCTGCTGGTGCCGTTTCGTCATCCACTCCAGGTACCAGAGTTCCACCTAACTCTGATACATCTGACCTCTACGGTCCTGCGATTTTCGGATCACCCACCCACTCCACATCGGGGTAAATTCCGGTCCCACGCCTAAACGCCCAAGACCTTTAACTAATGATATTCCTTCTCTTCCTTCTCACACTGCCCAGAAAAGACCGACAGGACACTCACTCCCCTTACAAGTAATGTTTCAAAATAACAGTGGACTACGTTTTTTACTCAGCGACCGACTTCTGACTATCCGATCACAGTATTAGCAAGGCGCTCCTATGCTATTTTGGTCGAGATATATCTTTTCATACTCTCAAGAGCGGTGCATGCATCGTCACGGTTCAGAATGCTAGCCAAGCTCGAGATCTTTCTCTCCTTACAACAATAGATGATATTCCTGTAACTATTGAAAAATATCATTCTCTCAATTCTTAGTCCAGGTTACAACAAATGCTGCTTCAGGGTATAAGGAACCATGCTCTCGGGTATAAGGAGCTATGCTGCAGTGTATAAGGAACCACACTCCAGGTTACAAGAAATACTGCTTCAGTCTATAAGGAACCATGCTCCCGGGTATAAGGAACCACACTCCAGGTTACAGGAAACGCTGCTTCATGGTATAAGCATCCATACTCCAGGGTATAAGGAACCT
>NW_026472140.1:0-11785 GCF_026875155.1 Cherax quadricarinatus
TTCCCTTTGGGGGTCTCCTCTTTGCTCATGCATAGTTTGAAACGCGCTGCATGGGGCAGGTACCGGTACAATAGAACCACAGAGAGACTCCTTGATTTTAAACAGAAGCTGCGATCACTCGCCGTGTCATCCGTGACGCTAAAGGGCACTTGCTGGCGAGATTATGTCTCCACCATCACCTCTGCTTCCTCTATGAGTGCAGCCCTGGAAAAAAGTACGAAAACTGGGGTGGTAAATATTCTCCTGCCCCGGGCTCCTGTTCTGCGGGTTGCCGGTGTTGATATAGAAAAACCCATAGATGTTGCCAATGAAATTGGCAATCATCTGGTCCATATTTCTCAGGGACTCCATCTATGCCCCTCATTTCTTTCCTCAAAGTCTGCCAGAGAGTTAGCACCCTTGGACTTTTCTTCTCTCAGAGAAGAACAGTTAATGTGCCTTTTACACTTCAAGAACTGGAGGCAACACTCTCAGCTTGTCGTTTCATTGGCTGTTTGGGTCCGACGACATTCATATTCGTATGCTACAACATTTACATCAGTCAGCCCTTGCAGCCCTATTCACCTTTACAATCTTATTTGGTCACAAGGAGTTCTTCCACAGCTGTGGAAATCCGCCATTGTTCTCCCTTTCCGAAAAACCAGGACTACGGGACATGAAACCTCCCCCCTATCGTCCCATTGCTCTTACCAGTGCAGTTTGAAAAGTAATGGAATGCCTAGTAAATTGGGACGTTAGTGTGGTATTTAGAGACACACAACAGTCTCTCCACTTGTCAATTTGGCTTTCATAAGGGACGTTCTACCATAGACCCCTTACTACGCTTGGATCGTATGTTCGTAATGCCTTTGCGAATAACCACTCAGTTATTGCCATATTTTTTGACCTTGAGAAGGCAATTGACACAACTTGGGGGTATAATATTTAGCCCAAGCCCACTCCTTAGGCCTCCGAGGCAATCTACCACCCTTTCCTTAAGAACTTTTTAACTGACAGGCATTTCCATGTTCGGTTAAAAAATGTGCCCCCTCCCCGGGCTTTATCCAAGCTGAAGGTGTCCCCAGGGATGTGTTCTGAGCACAACACTTTTTCTCCTTGCTATAATGATTTGGCCTCTAGTCTTCCATCAAATATTTGGTCATCACTCTATTTTTGATGATTTCGCCTATTGCCTGGGGCAGGCGTGACTGTCACCTCATTACATTTCTCTCCAACATGCAGTCGACCGTGTTTCCAATTGGGCCACCACACCTGGGTTTAATTTTCCAGCACTTAAAACCCACCAAATTACTTTCACTAGACGCTCTGTCATCTCCAATCATCCTTTGTACCTCTATGGCTCCCGTATCCCTGAACGTGATACAGTCAAGTTTCCCTGGGCCTCCTCTTTGATCGTAGGTTATCCTGGAAACCTCTCATTACCTCTCTGAAGGCAACTTGTCACAGCCGGCTGAACCTTCTTAAAACCCTTGTCATCTTTCATGGGGAGCTGATCTTTCGAACCCTCCTTCGCCTACATTCCACCCTTATTTTATCGAAACTTGATTATGGTGACCAGATCTTTTCAGCGGCATCTCCTGCTACTCTCTCTAGCCTTAACCCCATTCATTCACCAAGGATTACGTTTATGCCTTGGTGCTTTCGCTCTTCCC
This sequence comes from Cherax quadricarinatus, assembly GCF_026875155.1. Taxonomy (NCBI): domain Eukaryota; kingdom Metazoa; phylum Arthropoda; class Malacostraca; order Decapoda; family Parastacidae; genus Cherax; species Cherax quadricarinatus. Next base: position 1,653 of record NW_026472140.1, read on the forward strand.
CTGTCGAGAGCCTCTATGCAGAAGTGAATGTTCCATCCTTATCCGATCGCCATGATCCCCCATTGCCTGCGCTACTATGTACGCTCTCATATCTCCGCAATCCTTCCATTTATAGAATGGTCACTGATTATTAGTAGACATTCTTTATTTGTTCGCCCCCCCTGTTTAAACTCCGTCCCTTCTCTCTTCGCCTTCATTCGCTCTTATCTCTTTTCAACTCCCACGTTTCTATGTACATGTAGCATCTCACTTTTCCCTTCCCCCTGGGAAGTTCCAGCCGTTCGAGTCTGTCCTTCCTCCCTCCCTTGCTCGAAAGCCCAACTGTTTTACGGTCGCTCCCGCTCTCTTTTTTCTTGACCACTTTCACTCTCCCTTCTCATGCCATTGCGTGTACACAGATGGCTCTAAGTCTTCTGACGGCGTAGGATTCGCAGCAGTGTTTCGGACAGCGTCGTTCAAGGGCATTTACTATCTTCGGCTAGTATTTTTTCTGCTGAATTATATGCCATCTTACAGCACTTATCCGTATTGCATCTATGCCTGTGTCATCATTTGTGGTTGTCTCGACTCCCTTAGTGCTTTACAGGCTTTTACAAAAATTTGATAAAACCTCACCCCTTAGTCCTCCGTATCCAACTTTGGCTACCCGCATCTTTACCAAGCATAAAGATATTGTTTTTTGTTGGGCCCTGGTCATGTTGACATACAGGGCAATGAACAGGCAGACACTTTCTGCGCGGTCAGCAGTACATAACCTACCAGTTTCTTATAGATGTATTCCATTTACGACTATTTTTGCTGCAATATCTTCCCACCTTCACACCCGTTTGGGAACAACGTTGGTCTACTATGCTCGGCAACAAACTTCAATCCATTAAAAACCCAGTATAGGTTATGGCCGTCTTCTTATCACCAGTGTCGAGGTTGGGAGATACTCCTCCATCTCGCATTGGCCATACTCGTCTTACTCATGGATATCTCATGGAGAGGGGTCTTGCTCCTCTCTGTGAGAATTGCCAAGCTCCATTATCAGTCAGCCACATTCTGTGGACTGCCCACTTTATCAACAGCACGCAGAAATTTACCTCTGTCGTCGCTTCGCTCCGCTGCTCTTTACCTTTCTTCTCGCTGATGGACCCACTTTTCATCCAGACTCTCTCATTGACTTTTTGACAACAACTGACTTACTTCACAAATTCTGATACCTTCAGCCCTTTCTATTCAATCTCTTGCTACCCTCTACCCCCGTACTATCCCCTGCCCCGCTGTTTTCTGTAACTTGCTGATCATCCCTCCTCCCCTTTTGCATCCCAAAACCCTCGCTTCCTTCCCTACCCTGCAGCGCTGTATAGCCCTTGTGGCTTAGCGTTTTCTTTTTGATTAAAATAATAATAATCAAGGTAGCCCAATTATTTTCTTCCCTGCCCGGGGTGTGGCTCTTTTTAATTTTTGACAGCCGTGAACCCCCAATCCTTGTTGTGTAGCAGGACATTGGTTACAATTTTGGGGAAGGTACCCCTTCCCACTGAAAAACAGTGTAGGAATTGCGGAGTTTTTGGCCCACCCAGCAAAATATTGCAGACTATAGCTGAATCCCCATTCTGTTGTGCCATGCCCAATTTCTAAAACGTCTTGCAGTCGCCTCCCTCGCCTTTTAATTGCCCATGATTCCCCCTTCGTACTCTCTCCATTCCCAGGTCTATTAAATGAGGGGGAAATTTCTTCCCAAAAAGACCCAAAAGGGTCTTTTTTATACAGGCAGTTTCTCAACTCCCCCCGTTTCCTGGGGAGATTCCCCATGTTTTTATTCTTGTATTTCAAAACGTCCCCCCCACTTCGGGGGTTCCATTTCGAAGCCTTCTCTGTTTTACCAGTCCATAGTCACTCCTTTGTCAAATTCTTTCGCTGTCTTGGGTCAGACGTCCCTATTTTAAACCACCTCAGTTGTTCTCACTTTGTTTTTTTTCCCCTCTCAAAAACCCCCGGCTTTGGGTCTTCCCCTTCACTTGCTCTGTTAAAGTGTTGAGGTTCATCCTCCCCCTCATACTGGGGCCTTCCCCCCCCTTTTTCCCCCCCCAAACTTTTTTCCCATTTCTCCCCCCCCTTTTCCCCCCTCTCCCTTGGTGCAGCCCAAATTACATTTCCCGATATTTACTCAAACTCCCCCCCCTTTTCCATCTCCGAAATGCCCCCCAAATACGACCCTCGGGAACTTTAAAAAACATTTGAAAAAATCTTAAAAATTTTTAAAGGAAAAAAACATCAATTTAAAATGATCCACCCTCTTTTCCCTTTCCCTCTTTTCCTTTCTTCATCTGCGCAACTCTTTTTTTCAAAAGCGCCCTTTCCCCTTAAACTGCTTGAACTTTTTTCTGCTCCCCTTGCATGGGGACTTTTCAACCCCCTTCTAGTCTGTAGGTACCCTTACCTGCTTTTTTCCCGGTTTTTTTTATTGTTCCCAATCAGGGCCCTTTATTTACAGTGTAATTTTACTGGCCTCAGGTTAATCAGGGTGAGCTTTAGAGTTGCCCCTCCCTTTTTCCCTTTTTGGTGTTTGTTTACAGGAACAAAATTACACTCGGCGGGAATCCTCCCCAAATTCGGGTTATAATTTACTGTATTCTTAGACCCTTTTTCCTGAGGGGGCCCTTTAATAAAACCTGCTTTTCCCTTTTACGCACGATTTTCCGTCCCATCATATTTTTTTCGTATTTTGGGTTGAAATTACCCGCATAGGTGGTATACCTCTGTTCTTTGATCTCCTTCTGGGGCTTTTATCTATCCCAGATTTTTGCCTTGTTTCTCATTACGCCAATTTTTGTTATTTTGGGCGTTTTTTAAATGCCCATAATTTCCTTTTTGGGGGGTTTTTCCCTCAGGGGGTTTTTCCCCATTACTATCATTTGAGGTTTTTTTTGCTACCCACCCCCCCCATTTTTTTAAATATAGGTACTCCCCCCCCCTTTTTTGTTCCTCAGATCATACTCCTTTTGCATCATCTCTCAGTCTGTTTTTTCCCTTTCCCCCGCTTTGGGACTTCCCCAGTCTTTTCCCCTGGATTTCATGACAGGGGCCCCAATTCCCCCCAAAGATTCTTACTTCCCCTTAAACATTCACCAGATCTTCAAAACCCCACCTGGTTTTTTGATCATAGTTTGGGAAACCCTTTTATCACAACTAACTTTTTTTTTAGTAAGGCCCTTTTTTCGTCCCCCAACGATGGGGCTTTTACCCCTTTTTTGTCCCCCTTTTTTAAAACTGCACCCTTCTCATTCTATCCCCCCAAACTTTGGGCAGGCATTCTCAGAAATGCTTCCCTTGGTCATCTCCTGCTTGTGTAAAGCAGTACTTTTAAAAACAACGCGGCAGGGGGGAAAGGGTACCGGTACAATAGAACCCCGGAGGAACTTCATTTTAAGCGGAAGCGTTAAAATCACTCGCCGTGTCATTCTTTGAGGGGCTAAATGCACTGCGGCAAATTTTGGGCCCCAAACCATCACTTCTCCCTTCCTCTTGAGTGAAATTTTGGAAAAAAGTTCGAAAACTGAGTGGTAAATATTCTCCTGCCCTGGCCCCTGTTCTGTGGTTCCCGGGTTGATATAGCAAACCCACTAGAGGGTTCCCAAAAGAAATTGCACTCTTTGGCTGTTTTTGTGGGGGCTTCTATGCCCCTCGTTTTTTTCTAAAAGTCTGCCAGAGAGTTGCCCCCTTTGGACTTTTTCTTCCAGAGAAGCAGTATAATGCCCCTTTTTTCACTTCAGGAACTGGAGGCAACACCCCTGCTTGCCAATATGGGCCCGGGCTGGGCTCAATGAATTCATATTCAAGTTAAAAACTTTTACATCAGTCAAGTTTGCATCCTTTTACCCTTTTCAATTTTTTTGGTCAAAAAAAGAGTTCTTCCACAGCTGGGGAAAATCTACCTTTGGTTTCCCCCTTTCTGCAAACCGGGTTATATGGGACTTGAACCCTCCCATATTGTCCTTTGCTCTTACAGTGCAGTTTGCAAAAGGGGTTTGGAACCCCTGGAAATTAGACTTTTTAGTGGGTACAGAAATTTAGAAACACACAACATTTCCCCCCCTGGGCAATAGGGGTTTTTCGTAAGACCCCTTTTTCTCCCAATAGCCCCCTTTTAAATTATGCTTGGTACGTATGTTCGTAATGCCTTTGCGGATAAACCACTCAGTTTTTTGCCTTATTTTTTGATTTTGAGAAGGCTTTAAGGACACAATTTTGGGGGTTTAAAAAATTTTTTGGGGCCCAAAAAAAAAGGGGCCTCCGGGGCCCCAATCTACCTTTTTTTTTCCTTTTAAGAACTTTTTAACTCACAGACATTTCCTTTTTGGGGTTTAAATTGATGGGGCTCAACCCAGACTTTATGAAAAGTGAAGGTGTCCCCCAGGGATGTGTTTGAGCACAAAAAAATTTTTTCCCTTGCTTTTAAAATGATTTGGCCTTGGGTCTTCCACCCAATATTTGGCCCTCACTTCTATGTTGATGACTTTCTTTTTCCCCTGTGAAAGGAAACCGGGACTGTCCCCTCATTAATTTTCCCTCCCCGCTTGCAGTCGATTTTTTTTTTCCTTTTTGGGGCCCCCCACAGGGGGTTTAAATTTTCCAGCACCAAAATAAACCAACTTACTTTCACTAGACTCTCTGTCATCTCCGATCACCCTTTTGTACCTTATGGGTCCCATATCCCTGAACGGTTACAGTCAGGTTTCTGGGCCCTCCTCTTTGTTTTTTTCCCGGGAAAAACCTCCCATTACCTCTCTGAAGGCAACTTTTTCACACCCGGCTAAAACCTTCAAAAAACCCCCTTTGTCATCTTTCAAGGGGAGCTGATCGTCGAACCCCCTTTTGGGCCTACTTTCCCACCACACCTCCCCTGTTATCTCCTAAACCTTAAAACCCCCTTCATCACCCAAAGGGTTACATTTTTTCTTGGTGCTTTTCCATTTTTTTTAAAAAGGTCACCGATAGTACTAAAACATTCCCTTTTTTTTTGGGTGCCCCTGTTGCTCCATCTCTTTTTTTCTTGCCAAAATTCACTCTTGCCCTTTCTTTTAAATTTTTCCCCCTTTCCAAAGGGTTTATGTAGCAACTCACCTTTTCCCCAAAAAGGGGGGTTTTTAGCTTTCGGGGTCTGTTCTTTCCCCACTGTCTATGGTTTGCTTCCCGCTTTCTTTTTCTTTACCCCTTCCAAATCTCATTCTCATGCCATTGCGTGTTTCACAGGGTGGGTCTAAGTCTTTTTGATGGGGTAGGGTTCGCAAGGGAGTGTTTTTCCCGGGCAGAATCGTACGAGGGCAATTTTCTATCCCTTTTGGCTAGTATTTTTTCTGCTGAATTTTTATGCTATTTTGCAGCAAATTTTCCATATTGCATCTAGCCTGTGGGCATCATTTGGTTTGTCAAAACTCCCTTAGTGCTTTTCAGGCTATACAGAAATTTGATACACTCTTTTCCTTTGTCCCCGTATCCTCTTTTTTTTATGCCGCATCTTACCCAAAACATAAAGAAATTTTTTTTGTTGGGGCCCCGGGGCATGTTGACATAAAGGGGGAATGGGAAAAGGGGGGACACGCGGCGGGCGCAGTACAAAGACCCACCATTTTATTTAGAGGTGTTCCATTTTGGGGGTAATTTGCTGCCAAAAGGGAACCCCCCTTCACCCCCATTGGGGAAAAAGTTTGGGTTTCTCTGTTGGTAAAAACTTCAATCAAATTAAAAAACCCAAAATAAAGGGTTAAGGCCCTTCTTGTCACCAGTGCCGAGGTTTGGGGGAAAAACCCCCTCTCCATCTTTTTCATTGGCCATACCGTCTTACTCCCTGGATACTCATGGAAAAGGGGGCCCTGCTCCTCTTTTGGGAAATTTTCAGGTTTCCCTTTTCTCAGCCACATTCTATTAGGGCTGCCCCCTTTAAACAACGAGCCGCAGAATTTACCTTTAAAAGTCCGTGTTTGTCCGGGTTTCTCTCTCTTTTCCTTCCCTTCTCGCTGATGGACCCCCCTTTATTCCCGACTCTCTCATTGAAATTTTTTACAAACCCGAAATTAATTCACAAACTCTGATGATACCTTCAGCCCTTTCTACCTCAATCTCTTGCTGCCCTCTCCCCCCGCACTATCCCCTGCCCCGCTGTTTTTTTGAACCTACTGTTTATTTCCCCCCCCCCTTTTTTGCCGCCCAAAAACCCCCCTTCCTTCCCTAAACCCCGCGCGCTGTATACCCTTTTGGTTTGCGTTCTTTTTATAATAATAAAATTTAATAATTAAAAATAATTATCAAATTTTTAACTTTTTGTTTTATTACCTTCAAAAAAGATTCTTTCCCCTTCATAAGAAAAAAATAAAATTTTTTTTTTTAAATTCCCTTTGGGGCCCTTTTAAGAAATTTTTTGATTTGGGGGTTTGGGGCGTCAAAGGCTTGCTACATTTTATCATTATCATTCCCAAGTTTGTTATTGGGAAAAAGGAATAAAAGATACAGAATGAGTTCAAATTATAAGATGTTGTACTTCGAAGTTTTCCCAGAGAAGGTTTTCCCGGGGTTAAAGCCCGGTTGAGCCAGACCCCTTGGTGGATCAGGGTTGATGAAACCCGGCTGTTACTCTGGGTTGCCCATTAACCAAATTTAAAAAACCCCTTTAGGCTGCAGGAAATTTTTTTTAGGGGTTTTTTCCAGCACCTTTAAAACATTCCTGTTGGTCCCTTAAAATTATGGTTGCCCCCCAAAGCGGTCCCGTAATAATTTAAAAAAATATTCAGCGGGTTTTTAAACTTTCGTGAAAGGGAAATGGAGGCCTACAAAAGAAAGAATGGGTTAAGGGCAGTATGTGCGAATAAAAAAAATCCCGCAGCATGCAGAATAATTTAAAAAAAAAAAACCCCCCCGACAAAGTTTTTGGTTTTAAAAAAACTGAGTTTGAGTGTTTTTTTATATGGTATTTAAACTCGTTTTTTTATGGTCCCCAATTTTAAAAGAAGGAAATATACTTCAGATAGAGGATGGGGGTTTTAATGGTTTATGGATAAAATACCCCCACAAATGAGCTCAAAGTTGAGGACATGTTAGATTTTGCTGCAGTTTTTGCACTAAGCAAATAAATCAGCCCTCCAATACACTCAAAATGGTTTGGGGCTAATATGATCTCATGAATTTTGGGGGGTATTTTTATACTGCTTTTTAAAAAAAGGGGAGTTGCCTAACGTTTAAAACTTTGATTTTTGTTTTTACCTGGGGAGGATTTTGGGGGTCAACCCCCATGGCTGGTCTCAGAACCCCGGCCCCCAGGGTAATCAGGGGGTTTATCAACCGGCTGTTATGCAGGACCCTGCAAACGGGCATACTAACCATAGCCCCGTTGGGCAGGTACTGACTTTAGGTTTCCTGTCCCGTGCCTTTTAAGCAGCCAGAGGCCCTTTTTGGGAAACCCCCTTTTTGTATGCTGGGGGGGGCCCCCCCCCCCCCCCCCTTGAACAGTCCCTTTGGGGCCTTTGGGCTTTTTTTGACTGGCTCTTTGTGAACTCGTAGCACCCCAACTTTCCACTGGAAAAAAAAAAGCAAAAAAAATGTCGGGCTTTTTTCTTTTATAAAGGGAAAGTTTTTTTCATCTAGGGTTTTTGGGACTAAACCCTCTAGGAAATTTTTCCCGGGGTAAATTAGCAGTATTCCTTTTATGTCTGTATTCCCGTAAAAACTGATTTAAGGGGGCTTAAATTCCCCCCCTTTAAATTTTAAATGTTTATCATACTTGTGTGTGCAGGTTTAAATTCTCCTTGGGCCATTCTCAAGGCACAATTTTACCTGCCTTGAAAGGGGGCAGTTAGGGTACGCAGTATTCAAAACCTAGAGGCAAAAGCAAATTTGGGGGAAAAAAAAATTTATGGGCTTGGTTTTTCCCTAGTTTTGAAGGTTTCATTTTAAAACCCATCATGTTTTTAGCGATGAGGTAGAACATTGTTGTGATCTTTGAAGGCCCCAAGATCCTCTAGTTAAAGGGACCCAAAATTTAGGAATATAGGGAATTAATATTGTTTCAGTTTTTAAAAAAACCCGGAGGGGAGCCTGATGAAAAATTTACACTCCCCCGAGCTTTTAAAAACTCGGGCCCCAAAAATTTTAAATTTTAAAACCCGCAAATAATAGAGCCTACTAGACTGGAAATACACTAGACCTTTATCTTCACTAACAAAAAAAGATCTGATAAGAAAGCACCATATTTTAAAAAAAATATACTCAGAACACCCAAAATAAACGAGGTTCAACAGGCAGCGGCGGAGCCCCCAACCCAAAAATGAATTAGCACGAGGGAGATTCACCAAAATTTAACTTCAATAACAAAAAAAATAAAAAAGGGAAAAAAGTAAACCAAAATCCCAACCGTTTTAAGCGGGAAGATATACTAAGCAAAAACAACCCCAACCTATGCCTAGAACAATTAACTTGGGGGCACTCGATGTTTGCACAAGGCTTTTCCTCTAAGAAAAAGGAGTAGATGTAAAAAAGAAAGAGACAGGGGGTCCCTTTAAAAGGGGACTGAAAAGAATAACAGAGCGGCGAAAAGAGGTCAATTATTGAAAATTTAAAAGGGGGAGACTGGCCCCCAAAAAATAGCAAGATTTAACTTAAGGAAAGGGAAACTTTTGGAGTCAGGGAAACGCGGGGGGGAACCCAAAAAACCTAAAAGAAAAACGAAAGGAAAAACCCCAAAATATTTCTTTCCATGCCAAAACAAAGCCGGGAACAAACGTCCAGTTTGAACCCCTAATTAAAAAAAGATGGGCCCCCTACACAGATGACAGCAAGGAAATGAGTGAGCTACTCAAGTCCCAATATGACTCGGTTTTTAGCAAGCCGAAGATCAAAATGAATTTTTTATGAGCCACAGAACTTGGTTAACACAAGCCTATCCAATGTTACCCTGACACCAAATGACTTCGAACAGGTGATAAATGACATGCCCATGCACTCTGCCCCAGGGCCAGACTCATGGAACTCCGTGTTCATCAAGAACTGCAAGAAGGCCCTATCACGAGCCTTTACCATCCTATGGAGAGGGAGCATGGACATGGGGGTCGTCCCACAGTTACTAAAAACAACAAACGTAGCCACACTCCACAAAGGGGGCAGTAAAGCAACAGCAAAGAACTACAGACAGATAGCACTAACATCCCATATCATAAAAATCTTTGAAAGGGTCCTAAGAAGCAAGATCACCACCCATATAGAAACCCATCAATTACACAACCCAGGGCAACATGGGTTTAGAACAGGTCGCTCCTGTCTGTCTCAACTATTGGATCACTACGACAAGGTCCTAGATGCACTAGAAGACAAAAAGAATGCAGATGTAATATATACAGACTTTGCAAAAGCCTTCGACAAGTGTGACCATGGCGTAATAGTGCACAAAATGCGTGCTAAAGGATTAACAGGAAAAGTCGGTCGATGGATCTGTAATTTCCTCACTAACAGAACACAGAGAGTAGTAGTCAACAGAGTAGAGTCCGAGGCAGCTACGGTGAAAAGCTCTGTCCCACAAGGCACAGTACTAGCTCCCATCTTGTTCCTCATCCTCATATCCGACATAGACAAGGATGTCAGCCACAGCACCGTGTCTTCCTTTGCAGATGACACCCGAATCTGCATGACAGTGTCTTCATTGCAGACACGCAAGGCTCCAGCAGACATCAACCAAATCTTTCAGTGTGCTGCAGAAAACAATATGAAGTTCAACGATGAGAAATTTCAATTACTCAGATATGGTAAACACGAGGAAATTAAATCTTCGTCAGAGTACAAAACAAATTCTGGCCACAAAATAGAGCGAAACACCAACGTCAAAGACCTGGGAGTGATTATGTTGGAGGATCTCACCTTCAAGGACCATAACATTGTATCAATCGCATCTGCTAGAAAAATGACAGGATGGATAATGAGAACCTTCAAAACTAGGGAGGCCAAGCCCATGATGACACTCTTCAGGTCACTTGTTCTATCTAGGCTGGAATATTGCTGCACTCTAACAGCACCTTTCAAGGCAGGTGAAATTGCCGACCTAGAAAATGTACAGAGAACTTTCACGGCGCGCATAACGGAGATAAAACACCTCAATTACTGGG